>JAQIZT010000535.1:0-22722 GCA_029228515.1 Populus alba x Populus x berolinensis | reverse complement strand
TATGCTTCTGCTACTTGTTCTACATCACACTTCTTCCGCAAAGGCGAAACGCTTTGACTCGGTGAGTTTCGCGGCATTCCGACTTCGATGCCCCGGTTGCCGAAATTCAGTTGCCTTTGAATTTCGGGTGATCCCTCTTGAGCATGTATGCTTCTGCTACTTGTTCTACATCAGACTTCCTTCCGCAAACGGCGAAACGCTTTGACTCGGTGAGTTTCGCGGCATTCCGACTTCGATGCCCCGTTGCCGAAATTCAGTTGCCTTTGAATTTCGGGTGATCCCTCTTGAGCATGTATGCTTCTGCTACTTGTTCTACATCAGACTTCTTCCGCAAACGGCGAAACGCTTTGACTCGGTGAGTTTCGCGGCATTCCGACTTCGATGCCCCGGTTGCCGAAATTCAGTTGCCTTTGAATTTCGGGTGATCCCTCTTGAGCATGTATGCTTCTGCTACTTGTTCTACATCACACTTTCTTCCGCAAACGGCGAAACGCTTTGACTCGGTGAGTTTCGCGGCATTCCGACTTCGATGCCCCGGTTGCCGAAATTCAGTTGCCTTTGAATTTCGGGTGATCCCTCTTGAGCATGTATGCTTCTGCTACTTGTTCTACATCAGACTTTCTTCCGCAAACGCGAAACGCTTTGACTCGGTGAGTTTCGCGGCATTCCGACTTCGATGCCCCGGTTGCCGAAATTCAGTTGCCTTTGAATTTCGGGTGATCCCTCTTGAGCATGTATGCTTCTGCTACTTGTTCTACATCACACTTCTTCCGCAAACGGCGAAACGCTTTGACTCGGTGAGTTTCGCGCATTCCGACTTCGATGCCCCGGTTGCCGAAATTCAGTTGCCTTTGAATTTCGGGTGATCCCTCTTGAGCATGTATGCTTCTGCTACTTGTTCTACATCACACTTCTTCCGCAAACGGCGAAACGCTTTGACTCGGTGAGTTTCGCGGCATTCCGACTTCGATGCCCGGTTGCCGAAATTCAGTTGCCTTTGAATTTCGGGTGATCCCTCTTGAGCATGTATGCTTCTGCTACTTGTTCTACATCAGACTTTCTTCCGCAAAGGCGAAACGCTTTGACTCGGTGAGTTTCGCGGCATTCCGACTTCGATGCCCCGGTTGCCGAAATTCAGTTGCCTTTGAATTTCGGGTGATCCCTCTTGAGCATGTATGCTTCTGCTACTTGTTCTACATCAGACTTCTTCCGCAAACGGCGAAACGCTTTGACTCGGTGAGTTTCGCGGCATTCCGACTTCGATGCCCCGGTTGCCGAAATTCAGTTGCCTTTGAATTTCGGGTGATCCCTCTTGAGCATGTATGCTTCTGCTACTTGTTCTACATCAGACTTCCTTCCGCAAACGGCGAAACGCTTTGACTCGGTGAGTTTCGCGGCATTCCGACTTCGATGCCCCGGTTGCCGAAATTCAGTTGCCTTTGAATTTCGGGTGATCCCTCTTGAGCATGTATGCTTCTGCTACTTGTTCTACATCACACTTAACCCACTTTTGACCAAATAGGTTTTTCGCATTCCGACTTCGATGCCCCGGTTGCCGAAATTCAGTTGCCTTTGAATTTCGGGTGATCCCTCTTGAGCATGTATGCTTCTGCTACTTGTTCTACATCAGACTTCCTTCCGCAAACGGCGAAACGCTTTGACTCGGTGAGTTTCGCGGCATTCCGACTTCGATGCCCCGGTTGCCGAAATTCAGTTGCCTTTGAATTTCGGGTGATCCCTCTTGAGCATGTATGCTTCTGCTACTTGTTCTACATCAGACTTCCTTCCGCAAACAGCGAAACGCTTTGACTCGGTGAGTTTCGCGGCATTCCGACTTCGATGCCCCGGTTGCCGAAATTCAGTTGCCTTTGAATTTCGGGTGATCCCTCTTGAGCATGTATGCTTCTGCTACTTGTTCTACATCAGACTTCCTTCCGCAAAGGCGAAACGCTTTGACTCGGTGAGTTTCGCGGCATTCCGACTTCGATGCCCCGTTGCCGAAATTCAGTTGCCTTTGAATTTCGGGTGATCCCTCTTGAGCATGTATGCTTCTGCTACTTGTTCTACATCAGACTTTCTCCGCAAACGGCGAAACCGCTTTGACTCGGTGAGTTTCGCGGCATTCCGACTTCGATGCCCCGGTTGCCGAAATTCAGTTGCCTTTGAATTTCGGGTGATCCCTCTTGAGCATGTATGCTTCTGCTACTTGTTCTACATCAGACTTCTTCCGCAAACGGCGAAACGCTTTGACTCGGTGAGTTTCGCGGCATTCCGACTTCGATGCCCCGGTTGCCGAAATTCAGTTGCCTTTGAATTTCGGGTGATCCCTCTTGAGCATGTATGCTTCTGCTACTTGTTCTACATCACACTTCCTTCCGCAAACGGCGAAACGCTTTGACTCGGTGAGTTTCGCGGCATTCCGACTTCGATGCCCCGGTTGCCGAAATTCAGTTGCCTTTGAATTTCGGGTGATCCCTCTTGAGCATGTATGCTTCTGCTACTTGTTCTACATCAGACTTCCTTCCGCAAACGGCGAAACGCTTTGACTCGGTGAGTTTCGCGGCATTCCGACTTCGATGCCCGGTTGCCGAAATTCAGTTGCCTTTGAATTTCGGGTGATCCCTCTTGAGCATGTATGCTTCTGCTACTTGTTCTACATCAGACTTTCTTCCGCAAACGCGAAACGCTTTGACTCGGTGAGTTTCGCGGCATTCCGACTTCGATGCCCCGGTTGCCGAAATTCAGTTGCCTTTGAATTTCGGGTGATCCCTCTTGAGCATGTATGCTTCTGCTACTTGTTCTACATCAGACTTCCTTCCGCAAACGGCGAAACGCTTTGACTCGGTGAGTTTCGCGGCATTCCGACTTCGATGCCCCGGTTGCCGAAATTCAGTTGCCTTTGAATTTCGGGTGATCCCTCTTGAGCATGTATGCTTCTGCTACTTGTTCTACATCAGACTTCCTTCCGCAAACGGCGAAACGCTTTGACTCGGTGAGTTTCGCGGCATTCCGACTTCGATGCCCCGGTTGCCGAAATTCAGTTGCCTTTGAATTTCGGGTGATCCCTCTTGAGCATGTATGCTTCTGCTACTTGTTCTACATCAGACTTCCTTCCGCAAAGGCGAAACGCTTTGACTTCGATGCCCGTTGCCGAAATTCAGTTGCCTTTGAATTTCGGGTGATCCCTCTTGAGCATGTATGCTTCTGCTACTTGTTCTACATCAGACTTTCCGCAAACGGCGAAACGCTTTGACTCGGTGAGTTTCGCGGCATTCCGACTTCGATGCCCCGGTTGCCGAAATTCAGTTGCCTTTGAATTTCGGGTGATCCCTCTTGAGCATGTATGCTTCTGCTACTTGTTCTACATCAACTTCTTCCGCAAACGGCGAAACGCTTTGACTCGGTGAGTTTCGCGGCATTCCGACTTCGATGCCCCGTTGCCGAAATTCAGTTGCCTTTGAATTTCGGGTGATCCCTCTTGAGCATGTATGCTTCTGCTACTTGTTCTACATCAGACTTCTTCCGCAAACGGCGAAACGCTTTGACTCGGTGAGTTTCGCGGCATTCCGACTTCGATGCCCCGGTTGCCGAAATTCAGTTGCCTTTGAATTTCGGGTGATCCCTCTTGAGCATGTATGCTTCTGCTACTTGTTCTACATCAGACTTTCTTCCGCAAACGGCGAAACGCTTTGACTCGGTGAGTTTCGCGGCATTCCGACTTCGATGCCCCGGTTGCCGAAATTCAGTTGCCTTTGAATTTCGGGTGATCCCTCTTGAGCATGTATGCTTCTGCTACTTGTTCTACATCAGACTTCCTTCCGCAAACGGCGAAACGCTTTGACTCGGTGAGTTTCGCGGCATTCCGACTTCGATGCCCCGGTTGCCGAAATTCAGTTGCCTTTGAATTTCGGGTGATCCCTCTTGAGCATGTATGCTTCTGCTACTTGTTCTACATCAGACTTTCTTCCGCAAACGGCGAAACGCTTTGACTCGGTGAGTTTCGCGGCATTCCGACTTCGATGCCCCGGTTGCCGAAATTCAGTTGCCTTTGAATTTCGGGTGATCCCTCTTGAGCATGTATGCTTCTGCTACTTGTTCTACATCAGACTTCTTCCGCAAACGGCGAAACGCTTTGACTCGGTGAGTTTCGCGGCATTCCGACTTCGATGCCCCGGTTGCCGAAATTCAGTTGCCTTTGAATTTCGGGTGATCCCTCTTGAGCATGTATGCTTCTGCTACTTGTTCTACATCAGACTTCTTCCGCAAACGGCGAAACGCTTTGACTCGGTGAGTTTCGCGGCATTCCGACTTCGATGCCCCGGTTGCCGAAATTCAGTTGCCTTTGAATTTCGGGTGATCCCTCTTGAGCATGTATGCTTCTGCTACTTGTTCTACATCAGACTTCTTCCGCAAACGGCGAAACGCTTTGACTCGGTGAGTTTCGCGGCATTCCGACTTCGATGCCCCGGTTGCCGAAATTCAGTTGCCTTTGAATTTCGGGTGATCCCTCTTGAGCATGTATGCTTCTGCTACTTGTTCTACATCAGACTTCTTCCGCAAACGGCGAAACGCTTTGACTCGGTGAGTTTCGCGGCATTCCGACTTCGATGCCCCGGTTGCCGAAATTCAGTTGCCTTTGAATTTCGGGTGATCCCTCTTGAGCATGTATGCTTCTGCTACTTGTTCTACATCAGACTTCTTCCGCAAACGGCGAAACGCTTTGACTCGGTGAGTTTCGCGGCATTCCGACTTCGATGCCCCGGTTGCCGAAATTCAGTTGCCTTTGAATTTCGGGTGATCCCTCTTGAGCATGTATGCTTCTGCTACTTGTTCTACATCAGACTTCTTCCGCAAACGGCGAAACGCTTTGACTCGGTGAGTTTCGCGGCATTCCGACTTCGATGCCCCGGTTGCCGAAATTCAGTTGCCTTTGAATTTCGGGTGATCCCTCTTGAGCATGTATGCTTCTGCTACTTGTTCTACATCAGACTTCTTCCGCAAACGGCGAAACGCTTTGACTCGGTGAGTTTCGCGGCATTCCGACTTCGATGCCCCGGTTGCCGAAATTCAGTTGCCTTTGAATTTCGGGTGATCCCTCTTGAGCATGTATGCTTCTGCTACTTGTTCTACATCAGACTTCTTCCGCAAACGGCGAAACGCTTTGACTCGGTGAGTTTCGCGGCATTCCGACTTCGATGCCCCGGTTGCCGAAATTCAGTTGCCTTTGAATTTCGGGTGATCCCTCTTGAGCATGTATGCTTCTGCTACTTGTTCTACATCAGACTTCTTCCGCAAACGGCGAAACGCTTTGACTCGGTGAGTTTCGCGGCATTCCGACTTCGATGCCCCGTTGCCGAAATTCAGTTGCCTTTGAATTTCGGGTGATCCCTCTTGAGCATGTATGCTTCTGCTACTTGTTCTACATCAGACTTCTTCCGCAAACGGCGAAACGCTTTGACTCGGTGAGTTTCGCGGCATTCCGACTTCGATGCCCCGGTTGCCGAAATTCAGTTGCCTTTGAATTTCGGGTGATCCCTCTTGAGCATGTATGCTTCTGCTACTTGTTCTACATCAGACTTCTTCCGCAAACGGCGAAACGCTTTGACTCGGTGAGTTTCGCGGCATTCCGACTTCGATGCCCCGGTTGCCGAAATTCAGTTGCCTTTGAATTTCGGGTGATCCCTCTTGAGCATGTATGCTTCTGCTACTTGTTCTACATCAGACTTCTTCCGCAAACGGCGAAACGCTTTGACTCGGTGAGTTTCGCGGCATTCCGACTTCGATGCCCCGGTTGCCGAAATTCAGTTGCCTTTGAATTTCGGGTGATCCCTCTTGAGCATGTATGCTTCTGCTACTTGTTCTACATCAGACTTCTTCCGCAAACGGCGAAACGCTTTGACTCGGTGAGTTTCGCGGCATTCCGACTTCGATGCCCCGGTTGCCGAAATTCAGTTGCCTTTGAATTTCGGGTGATCCCTCTTGAGCATGTATGCTTCTGCTACTTGTTCTACATCAGACTTCTTCCGCAAACGGCGAAACGCTTTGACTCGGTGAGTTTCGCGGCATTCCGACTTCGATGCCCCGGTTGCCGAAATTCAGTTGCCTTTGAATTTCGGGTGATCCCTCTTGAGCATGTATGCTTCTGCTACTTGTTCTACATCAGACTTCTTCCGCAAACGGCGAAACGCTTTGACTCGGTGAGTTTCGCGGCATTCCGACTTCGATGCCCCGGTTGCCGAAATTCAGTTGCCTTTGAATTTCGGGTGATCCCTCTTGAGCATGTATGCTTCTGCTACTTGTTCTACATCAGACTTCTTCCGCAAACGGCGAAACGCTTTGACTCGGTGAGTTTCGCGGCATTCCGACTTCGATGCCCCGGTTGCCGAAATTCAGTTGCCTTTGAATTTCGGGTGATCCCTCTTGAGCATGTATGCTTCTGCTACTTGTTCTACATCAGACTTCTTCCGCAAACGGCGAAACGCTTTGACTCGGTGAGTTTCGCGGCATTCCGACTTCGATGCCCCGGTTGCCGAAATTCAGTTGCCTTTGAATTTCGGGTGATCCCTCTTGAGCATGTATGCTTCTGCTACTTGTTCTACATCAGACTTCTTCCGCAAACGGCGAAACGCTTTGACTCGGTGAGTTTCGCGGCATTCCGACTTCGATGCCCCGGTTGCCGAAATTCAGTTGCCTTTGAATTTCGGGTGATCCCTCTTGAGCATGTATGCTTCTGCTACTTGTTCTACATCAGACTTCTTCCGCAAACGGCGAAACGCTTTGACTCGGTGAGTTTCGCGGCATTCCGACTTCGATGCCCCGGTTGCCGAAATTCAGTTGCCTTTGAATTTCGGGTGATCCCTCTTGAGCATGTATGCTTCTGCTACTTGTTCTACATCAGACTTCTTCCGCAAACGGCGAAACGCTTTGACTCGGTGAGTTTCGCGGCATTCCGACTTCGATGCCCCGGTTGCCGAAATTCAGTTGCCTTTGAATTTCGGGTGATCCCTCTTGAGCATGTATGCTTCTGCTACTTGTTCTACATCAGACTTCTTCCGCAAACGGCGAAACGCTTTGACTCGGTGAGTTTCGCGGCATTCCGACTTCGATGCCCCGTTGCCGAAATTCAGTTGCCTTTGAATTTCGGGTGATCCCTCTTGAGCATGTATGCTTCTGCTACTTGTTCTACATCAGACTTCTTCCGCAAACGGCGAAACGCTTTGACTCGGTGAGTTTCGCGGCATTCCGACTTCGATGCCCCGGTTGCCGAAATTCAGGTACCATTTGAATTTCGGTTGATCCCTCTTGAGCATGATAGCAATAGCTTCTGCAACTTGTTCTATTCTAACAACACCACTTTCTTTTTACTTCCGCAACCGGACGAAATGCTTTGTCTCGGTGAGTTCCGCGAGCATTCCGACTAATTCCCGACTTCGATGCCCCTGGCCGGGTTGCAGAAATTCATTTGCCTTTTTAATATTAATTTCGGGTGATCCATCTTGAGCATAGTAATGCATATGCTAGACTTGATCTAACATCACCAACATTTCTTCACGCAAACAAAGGAGCCAAACCGCTTTTGACTCGGTGAGTTTTCGCGGCATAATGACTTTCGATGGCCCGGTTGCCAAACTTCCGTTGCCTATGACTTTCGGGGTTATTCCCTCTTGAGCAATATATGCTTCTGCTACTTGTTTCTACATCACACTTTCTTACTCAAAACCGGCGAAATGGCTTTGACCCTTCGGTGATTTTTCGCCGCATGCCGCCTTCGATGCCACCGTTTGTGTTGCCCGAAATTCAGTTGTGCCCAATTTGAATTTCGTGTGATCCCGTCTTGAGCAATGTATGCTTCTGCTACTTTGATCTACCAACACAAAAAACACTATACTCTTTCTTTACCGCAAACACGCGAAACGCTTTGACACGGTGGAGTTTTTTTCGTCGCCGCATTCCGAACCCCTTTCCGATGCCCCGGTATGCCGAAATTTTCCCAGAATTGCCTTTGAATTTCGGGTGATCCAACTCTTGAAGGCATATTATGCTATTTCTTCTTTTCTTCTTCTAAATTGTTCAACATCAACACATTCTTCCTGTCAAAAGAGACAAACGCTTAGACTTCTGATGAAGTTTTTGTGGAATTTTCACTTCGATTACGAACCGTTGTTGCCGAATTCCCGGTACCTTTGAATTTCGGGTGAACCCTTCTGAGCAATGCATATATGCTTCTGCTACTTGATCTACATCACACTTTCCTTTCCGCCTAACAGGAGGTCGAAACGAGCTTTATTTGACATCGGTGAGTTATCGCCGGCATTCTGACTTCGATGGCCCGGTTGGCCGAAATTCAGTTGCCCCTTTGAATACTTTCAGGTGGTCCCTTACACCTACTTGAGCATTTATGCTTCTACATACTATTATTACATCAACACTTTCTTCTCGCAAAACGGCGAAGAACAGCTTTTGACTCCGAATTCGGTGAGTTTTCGCCGCATGTCCGAATTCGAATTTTGCCCCGGTTGCCGAAATTCAGGTTCGCTTTGAATTTCGGGTGATCCCTCTTGAGCATAAAAGCATGCTTCTTGCTACTTCTACTTGGTTCTAACATCACACCTTTCTTTCTTCCGCAAACAGGCGAAAATGCTTTGACTCGGTGAGTCTCCGCGGCACTCCCGACTATCGATGCCATCTCCCGGTTGCAGAAAATTCAGTTGCCTTTTAATTTTCGGGTGAGCCATCTTGAGTATGGTATGCTTCTTGCTACTTGCTCTACATCACATTTCTTTCTCCCCGCAAACGGAGAAACGCTTTGACTCGGTGAGAGTTTCGTGTCATTCCGACTATCGATGGCCCTGTTGCCAGAAATTCAGTTGCCCTTGAATTTGGCGGGATTCCCTCATTGAGCATTAATGTTCTTTCTGCTTACTCTGCTACTTGATTAGATATCACACAAACAACTTTTTTCCCGCAAACGGCGAAACGCTTTGACTCTGGTGGAGTTTCGCGGCAATTGCGACTTTTTCGATGCACGCACATTCCGAAAGAAATTCAGATGCCTTTGAATTTCGGGGTGATCCCTCTTGAGCAATGGGATGCTTCTGCTAACTTGTACTTACATCACGTCTTTCTTCCGCAACAAACGACGAAACTCTTTGACTCGGTGAGTTTCGCTTGGTATTCCAACTTCGATGCCCCGGTTATCGAAATTCAGGTCCCTTTGAATTTCGGGTGATCCCACGACTCTTAGAGGCATTGCATTGCTTCTGATACTTGAATTTTTCATATTTTCTACATCACAAATTCTTTATATTAATTCCTTTCTTCCGCAAACGGCGAAACGCATTGACTCAGATGAGTTTCGCGGCATTCCAACTTTCGATGCCAGCATACCGTTTGCCGAAATTCAGTTGCCTTTGAATTTCGGGTGATCCCTCGTTGAGCATGTATGCTTCAGCTAGCAACTTTTTCTACTAATTTAGACTTTCTTCCGCAAACAGTGAAAACAGCTTTAGACAAATCGGTGAGTTTCTCTGCCTGCATTCCCGGACTTATAATTCCCAGTTACGAGTCATGCCCCGGATGCCGAAATTCAGTTGCCTATGAACTTTCGGGTGATACTTCTTGGATCATGTATGACTTTCTGCTACTTGTTCTACATAACATAAACTCACTTATGTTCTAACTAAAAGTTCTACATTCTAACATCACACTTTCTTATCTTCCGCAAACGGCGAAACGCTTTGTATTCGGTGAGTTTTCCGGCGGCCTTCCGACTTCGATGGCCCCGTTTGCCGAAATTTCAGGTTTCCTTTGAATTTCGGGTGATTCCCTCATGTGCATGTATGCATCTCTGCTACTTGTTCTACATCACACATACTTCCCGCAACAAAAATAACGGCGAAACTAGGCTTTGATATCGGTGAGTTTCCGCGGTCATTCCGGTTTTATTCCGACGTGTCGATGCCTCCGTTTCAGAAATTCAGTTGCCTTTGAATTTCGGGTGATCCCTCTTGAGCATGTAATGCTTCTGCTACTTTGATCTACATCAGCACTTCTTTCCGCAAACGGCGAAATCGCTTTGACTCGGTGATTTTCCTCCGCGTCAATATACCGACTTCGATGCCGCCCAGTTGCTGAAATTTCAGTTGCCTTATGAATTTCGGGTGATACCCTCTTGAGCATGGATGTGCTTTTCTGCTACTTAGTACTTTTTCTACACTACATCACACATTCTTCCGCAAGACGGACGATAACGCTTATGACTCGGTGAGTTTCGCAGGCATTCCGACTTCCGTATTGCGCCGGTTGCCGAAATTCAGTTGCCCTTGAATTTCTTTCAGTGATCCCTAATTGAGCTTTTATGCTTCTACTACTTTGAGTACTAAATCACACTTTCTATTAGTCCGCAAAATAACTGGCGGCGAAACGCTTTGACTCGGTGAGTTTCGCTCCCGCAAAAAAAAATACCGAAATCGATGCCTTCCTGGTTAGCCGAAATTCAGGAACCGTTTTGAATTATCGGGTGATTCCCTCTTGAGCGATAGCATAGCTTCTGCTCGACTTTGTTCTACAATCACAATACTTTCACTTTTTGTTCTACTCTTAACACTTTCTTCCGCAAACGTCGAAACGCTTTGACTCGGTGAGTCTCGCGGCATTCCGACTTCGATGCCCCCCCCGGTTGCAGAAATTCAGTTGCCTTTTAATTTCGTGTGATCCATCTTAGGCACTGTATGCTTAGCTAAACTATGCATCTACATCACACTTTCTTCCGCAAAACGGCGAAACGCTTTGACTCCCGGTGATTTTTTTCGCAGCATAAATGGACTTCGATGGCCGCCCCGGTTGCCAAAAATCAGTTGCCTATATAATTTCGAGGTGATCCCCATCTTGAGCATGTATGCTTCTGCTACTTGTTCTAAACATCACAACCCTTTCTTTACTCAAAACGGGGCGAAAGGCTTTTGACTCGTGTGAGTTTCGCCGCTGTCCCGACTTACGATGCCCCTTTTGCCGAAATTTCAGATTGCCTTTTAATTTCGGGTGATCCCTCTTGATCATGTATGCATCTGCTACTATTGGATACTAACATCAAACACTTTCTTATTTTTGCTTCCGCAAACGGCGAAACGCTTTGACTCTGTGATTTTTCGCCGCATTCCGACGTCGAGTGCCCCGGTTGCCTTAAATTCAGTTTGCCTTTGAATTTCGGGTGATCCCTCTTGCCATTTATGCTTCTGCTACTTGTTCTACACATCAACACTTCTTCTGCAAAAAGAACGAAACCTTTGATTTGACTTAGGCAAAATCTGAGTTTCGTGGTGAATTTCGCTCTCCGAAGCCCCCCGGTTGCCGAAAATTCCGGTACTTTGAAAGTTCCGGTGATCCCTCTTGAGCAATATGCAATGCTTCTGCTCACTTGTTCTACATCACCTTTCTTCTTTCCGCAAACAGGGCGAAACGCTTGGACTCGTTGATTTTCGGAGGCATTCGAACTTCGATGGCCCGGGTGCCGAATTTCAGTTTGCCACTTCGAATTTCAGGGGATCCCTCTTGAGCATTTATTTAATGCCTTCTACTACTCTGATTTACACCACATAAACACTTTCTCTTCCGCAAACGGCTGAAACGTCTTTGACTCGGTGAGTATCCGCCAGCATTTCCGAATTCGATGCCAGTCCTGTTGCCGAATTTCCAGGTACCTTTTGAATTTCGGGTGATCCCTCTTAAGAGCAATGCATATGCTTCTGCTTAACTTGTTCTACATCACACTTTCCTTCCGCATACTCGAAATTCTGTTGGACTCGATGCAGTCTCCCAGCGGCATTTCCGCCTTCGATGCCGAACCGGTTGCAAAAATTCAGTTGGCCTTTTAATTACGGGTGATCCATCCTTGAGTATCGTATGCTTCTGCTACTTGATCTACATCACACTTCCTCCGCAAACGGCGAAACGCTTTGACTCGGTGAGTTTCGCGGCATTCCGACTTCGATGCCCCGGTTTGGTTTTGGGTTGCTTTTGATTTTCGGGGACTTGTTCTGCATGTTGCTTCTGGGGGTTGGGGTGTGGTATACGGTGCGCGGAAATTCAGTTGCCTTTGAATTTCGGGTGATCCCTCTTGAGCATGTATGCTTCTGCTAATTCTTTTACATCAGACTTAACTTCCGCCAACTGGAGAAACGCTTTGACTCGGTGAGTTTCGTGGCATTCCGACTTCGATGCCATCCGGTTGCCAAAATGTCAAGTGGCCTTTGAATTTTCGGGTGAGTTCCATCTTGAAGCATGTATGCTTATGCTACTTGATCTGACATAATCACATCAGACTTTCTTTTTTCTTCCCGCAAACGGCGAAACGCTATTTGACACTCGGTGAGTTTCGCGGCATAATGACTTTCGATGGCCCACGTTTTGCCCGAAAATTAATTCAGTTGCCTATGAATTTCGGGAGATTCCCTCTGGATCATGTATGCTTCTGCTACTTGTTCTACATCACAACTTCTTGTTTCTTTCGCAAACGGCGAAAGGGCTTTGTCTTGGTGAGTTTCGCCGCACGTCGCAAATCGATGCCCCGTTTGCCGAAATTCAGTTGCCTTTAATTTTCGGGTTGATCCCACTTGAGCAGTGTATGCCTTGCTGCTACTTGGATCTACATCACACTTTCTATCTTCCGCAAACGGCGAAACAATACTTTTACACTCGGTGAGTTTCGCCGGGCATTCCGACTTCGAATGGCCCCCTTTGCCGAAATACAGTATGCCGTTTTGAATTTCGTGTGATCCCACATCTTGACACAATTTATATGCTTCTGCTACTATGTTCTCGTAACATCACACTTTCTTCTTCTTCTGCAAAAGGCGAAACGCTTTGACTCGGTGAGTTTTTGGAATTTCAACTATCGATTCCCCCGGTTTGCCAAGCCAGAAATTAATTCTTTCACGGTACCTTTGAATTTCGGGTGTCCCATACCACTTTGAGGCATGCATCATATCTTCCGTTTCTTACTTCTGCTACTGGTTCTACATCACACTTCTTTTTCCCCAAAAACGGCGAAACGCTTTGAACATCTGTGAGTTTCGCGGCATTCCGACTTCGATGCCCCGGTTGCCGAAATTCAGTTGCCTTTGAATTTCGGGTGATCCCTCTTGAGCATGTATGCTTCTGCTACTTGTTCTACATCAGACTTCTTCCGCAAACGGCGAAACGCTTTGACTCGGTGAGTTTCGCGGCATTCCGACTTCGATGCCCCGGTTGCCGAAATTCAGTTGCCTTTGAATTTCGGGTGATCCCTCTTGAGCATGTATGCTTCTGCTACTTGTTCTACATCAGACTTCTTCCGCAAACGGCGAAACGCTTTGACTCGGTGAGTTTCGCGGCATTCCGACTTCGATGCCCCGGTTGCCGAAATTCAGTTGCCTTTGAATTTCGGTGATCCCTCTTGAGCATGTATGCTTCTGCTACTTGTTCTACATCAGACTTCTTCCGCAAACGGCGAAACGCTTTGACTCGGTGAGTTTCGCGGCATTCCGACTTCGATGCCCCGGTTGCCGAAATTCAGTTGCCTTTGAATTTCGGGTGATCCCTCTTGAGCATGTATGCTTCTGCTACTTGTTCTACATCAGACTTCTCTCCGCAAACGGCGAAACGCTTTGACTCGGTGAGTTTCGCGGCATTCGACTTCGATGCCCCGTTGCCGAAATTCAGTTGCCTTTGAATTTCGGTGATCCCTCTTGAGCATGTATGCTTCTGCTACTTGTTCTACATCAGACTTCTTCCGCAAACGGCGAAACGCTTTGACTCGGTGAGTTTCGCGGCATTCCGACTTCGATGCCCCGTGTTGCCGAAATTCAGTTGCCTTTGAATTTCGGGTGATCCCTCTTGAGCATGTATGCTTCTGCTACTTGTTCTACATCAGACTTCCTCCGCAAAAGCGAAACGCTTTGACTCGGTGAGTTTCGCGGCATTCCGACTTCGATGCCCCGGTTGCCGAAATTCAGTTGCCTTTGAATTTCGGGTGATCCCTCTTGAGCATGTATGCTTCTGCTACTTGTTCTACATCAGACTTCCCCGCAAACGCGAAACGCTTTGACTCGGTGAGTTTCGCGGCATTCCGACTTCGATGCCCCGGTTGCCGAAATTCAGTTGCCTTTGAATTTCGGGTGATCCCTCTTGAGCATGTATGCTTCTGCTACTTGTTCTACATCAGACTTCTTCCGCAAACGGAAAACGCTTTGACTCGGTGAGTTTCGCGGCATTCCGACTTCGATGCCCCGGTTGCCGAAATTCAGTTGCCTTTGAATTTCGGGTGATCCCTCTTGAGCATGTATGCTTCTGCTACTTGTTCTACATCAGACTTCTTCCGCAAACGGCGAAACGCTTTGACTCGGTGAGTTTCGCGGCATTCCGACTTCGATGCCCCGGTTGCCGAAATTCAGTTGCCTTTGAATTTCGGGTGATCCCTCTTGAGCATGTATGCTTCTGCTACTTGTTCTACATCAGACTTCTTCCGCAAACGGCGAAACGCTTTGACTCGGTGAGTTTCGCGGCATTCCGACTTCGATGCCCCGGTTGCCGAAATTCAGTTGCCTTTGAATTTCGGGTGATCCCTCTTGAGCATGTATGCTTCTGCTACTTGTTCTACATCAGACTTCCTTCCGCAAACGGCGAAACGCTTTGACTCGGTGAGTTTCGCGGCATTCCGACTTCGATGCCCCGGTTGCCGAAATTCAGTTGCCTTTGAATTTCGGGTGATCCCTCTTGAGCATGTATGCTTCTGCTACTTGTTCTACATCAGACTTCTTCCGCAAACGGCGAAACGCTTTGACTCGGTGAGTTTCGCGGCATTCCGACTTCGATGCCCCGGTTGCCGAAATTCAGTTGCCTTTGAATTTCGGGTGATCCCTCTTGAGCATGTATGCTTCTGCTACTTGTTCTACATCAGACTTCTTCCGCAAACGGCGAAACGCTTTGACTCGGTGAGTTTCGCGGCATTCCGACTTCGATGCCCCGTTGCCGAAATTCAGTTGCCTTTGAATTTCGGGTGATCCCTCTTGAGCATGTATGCTTCTGCTACTTGTTCTACATCACACTTCTTCCGCAAACGGCGAAACGCTTTGACTCGGTGAGTTTCGCGGCATTCCGACTTCGATGCCCGGTTGCCGAAATTCAGTTGCCTTTGAATTTCGGGTGATCCCTCTTGAGCATGTATGCTTCTGCTACTTGTTCTACATCAGACTTCTTCCGCAAACGGCGAAACGCTTTGACTCGTGAGTTTCGCGGCATTCCGACTTCGATGCCCCGTTGCCGAAATTCAGTTGCCTTTGAATTTCGGGTGATCCCTCTTGAGCATGTATGCTTCTGCTACTTGTTCTACATCACACTTCTTCCGCAAACGCGAAACGCTTTGACTCGGTGAGTTTCGCGGCATTCCGACTTCGATGCCCCGGTTGCCGAAATTCAGTTGCCTTTGAATTTCGGGTGATCCCTCTTGAGCATGTATGCTTCTGCTACTTGTTCTACATCAGACTTCTTCCGCAAACGGCGAAACGCTTTGACTCGGTGAGTTTCGCGGCATTCCGACTTCGATGCCCCGGTTGCCGAAATTCAGTTGCCTTTGAATTTCGGGTGATCCCTCTTGAGCATGTATGCTTCTGCTACTTGTTCTACATCAGACTTCTTCCGCAAACGGCGAAACGCTTTGACTCGGTGAGTTTCGCGGCATTCCGACTTCGATGCCCCGGTTGCCGAAATTCAGTTGCCTTTGAATTTCGGGTGATCCCTCTTGAGCATGTATGCTTCTGCTACTTGTTCTACATCATACTTCTTCCGCAAACGGCGAAACGCTTTGACTCGGTGAGTTTCGCGGCATTCCGACTTCGATGCCCCGTTGCCGAAATTCAGTTGCCTTTGAATTTCGGGTGATCCCTCTTGAGCATGTATGCTTCTGCTACTTGTTCTACATCAGACTTCTTCCGCAAACGGCGAAACGCTTTGACTCGGTGAGTTTCGCGGCATTCCGACTTCGATGCCCCGGTTGCCGAAATTCAGTTGCCTTTGAATTTCGGGTGATCCCTCTTGAGCATGTATGCTTCTGCTACTTGTTCTACATCAGACTTCTTCCGCAAACGGCGAAACGCTTTGACTCGGTGAGTTTCGCGGCATTCCGACTTCGATGCCCCGGTTGCCGAAATTCAGTTGCCTTTGAATTTCGGGTGATCCCTCTTGAGCATGTATGCTTCTGCTACTTGTTCTACATCAGACCTTCTTCCGCAAACGGCGAAACGCTTTGACTCGGTGAGTTTCGCGGCATTCCGACTTCGATGCCCCGGTTGCCGAAATTCAGTTGCCTTTGAATTTCGGGTGATCCCTCTTGAGCATGTATGCTTCTGCTACTTGTTCTACATCAGACTTCTTCCGCAAACGGCGAAACGCTTTGACTCGGTGAGTTTCGCGGCATTCCGACTTCGATGCCCCGGTTGCCGAAATTCAGTTGCCTTTGAATTTCGGGTGATCCCTCTTGAGCATGTATGCTTCTGCTACTTGTTCTACATCAGACTTCTTCCGCAAACGGCGAAACGCTTTGACTCGTGAGTTTCGCGGCATTCCGACTTCGATGCCCCGGTTGCCGAAATTCAGTTGCCTTTGAATTTCGGGTGATCCCTCTTGAGCATGTATGCTTCTGCTACTTGTTCTACATCAACTTCTTCCGCAAACGGCGAAACGCTTTGACTCGGTGAGTTTCGCGGCATTCCGACTTCGATGCCCCGGTTGCCGAAATTCAGTTGCCTTTGAATTTCGGGTGATCCCTCTTGAGCATGTATGCTTCTGCTACTTGTTCTACATCAGACTTTCTTCCGCAAACGGCGAAACGCTTTGACTCGGTGAGTTTCGCGGCATTCCGACTTCGATGCCCGGTTGCCGAAATTCAGTTGCCTTTGAATTTCGGGTGATCCCTCTTGAGCATGTATGCTTCTGCTACTTGTTCTACATCAGACACTTCCTCCGCAAACGGCGAAACGCTTTGACTCGGTGAGTTTCGCGGCATTCCGACTTCGATGCCCCGGTTGCCGAAATTCAGTTGCCTTTGAATTTCGGGTGATCCCTCTTGAGCATGTATGCTTCTGCTACTTGTTCTACATCAGACTTCTTCCGCAAACGGCGAAACGCTTTGACTCGGTGAGTTTCGCGGCATTCCGACTTCGATGCCCCGGTTGCCGAAATTCAGTTGCCTTTGAATTTCGGGTGATCCCTCTTGAGCATGTATGCTTCTGCTACTTGTTCTACATCAGACTTCTTCCGCAAACGGGAAACGCTTTGACTCGGTGAGTTTCGCGGCATTCCGACTTCGATGCCCCGGTTGCCGAAATTCAGTTGCCTTTGAATTTCGGGTGATCCCTCTTGAGCATGTATGCTTCTGCTACTTGTTCTACATCAGACTTCTTCCGCAAACGGCGAAACGCTTTGACTCGGTGAGTTTCGCGGCATTCCGACTTCGATGCCCGGTTGCCGAAATTCAGTTGCCTTTGAATTTCGGGTGATCCCTCTTGAGCATGTATGCTTCTGCTACTTGTTCTACATCAGACTTCTTCCGCAAACGCGAAACGCTTTGACTCGGTGAGTTTCGCGGCATTCCGACTTCGATGCCCCGTTGCCGAATTCAGTTGCCTTTGATTTCGGGGTCCCTGATCCCTCTTGCTTCTGCTACTTTTTTTTCACATCACTTTTTTTTCTTCAAAAAAAAAAAGGGAGTTCGCGGGAGTTTGTGGGATTCCGACTTCGATGCCCCGTTTGCGTGAATTCAGTGCTCCATCTTGAGTTTGGGATGTTCTAACAAATGCCTACACATAATTCGAAACGCTTTGACGCGTTCGAGAATGCGATTCCGAGTTTCGATGCCCCGTTGCCGAAATTCAGTTGCCTTTGAATTTCGGGTGATCCCTCTTGAGCATGTATGCTTCTGCTACTTGTTCTACATCAGACTTCTTCCGCAAACGGCGAAACGCTTTGACTCGGTGAGTTTCGCGGCATTCCGACTTCGATGCCCCGGTTGCCGAAATTCAGTTGCCTTTGAATTTCGGGTGATCCCTCTTGAGCATGTATGCTTCTGCTACTTGTTCTACATCAGACTTCTTCCGCAAACGGCGAAACGCTTTGACTCGGTGAGTTTCGCGGCATTCCGACTTCGATGCCCCGGTTGCCGAAATTCAGTTGCCTTTGAATTTCGGGTGATCCCTCTTGAGCATGTATGCTTCTGCTACTTGTTCTACATCAGACTTCTTCCGCAAACGGAAACGCTTTGACTCGGTGAGTTTCGCGGCATTCCGACTTCGATGCCCCGGTTGCCGAAATTCAGTTGCCTTTGAATTTCGGGTGATCCCTCTTGAGCATGTATGCTTCTGCTACTTGTTCTACATCAGACTTCCTTCCGCAAACGGCGAAACGCTTTGACTCGGTGAGTTTCGCGGCATTCCGACTTCGATGCCCCGGTTGCCGAAATTCAGTTGCCTTTGAATTTCGGGTGATCCCTCTTGAGCATGTATGCTTCTGCTACTTGTTCTACATCAGACTTCTTCCGCAAACGGCGAAACGCTTTGACTCGGTGAGTTTCGCGGCATTCCGACTTCGATGCCCCGTTTGCCGAAATTCAGTTGCCTTTGAATTTCGGGTGATCCCTCTTGAGCATGTATGCTTCTGCTACTTGTTCTACATCAGACTTCTTCCGCAAACGGCGAAACGCTTTGACTCGGTGAGTTTCGCGGCATTCCGACTTCGATGCCCCGGTTGCCGAAATTCAGTTGCCTTTGAATTTCGGGTGATCCCTCTTGAGCATGTATGCTTCTGCTACTTGTTCTACATCAGACTTCTTCCGCAAACGGCGAAACGCTTTGACTCGGTGAGTTTCGCGGCATTCCGACTTCGATGCCCCGGTTGCCGAAATTCAGTTGCCTTTGAATTTCGGGTGATCCCTCTTGAGCATGTATGCTTCTGCTACTTGTTCTACATCAGACTTCTTCCGCAAACGGCGAAACGCTTTGACTCGGTGAGTTTCGCGGCATTCCGACTTCGATGCCCCGGTTGCCGAAATTCAGTTGCCTTTGAATTTCGGGTGATCCCTCTTGAGCATGTATGCTTCTGCTACTTGTTCTACATCAGACTTCTTCCGCAAACGGCGAAACGCTTTGACTCGGTGAGTTTCGCGGCATTCCGACTTCGATGCCCCGGTTGCCGAAATTCAGTTGCCTTTGAATTTCGGGTGATCCCTCTTGAGCATGTATGCTTCTGCTACTTGTTCTACATCAGACTTCTTCCGCAAACGGCGAAACGCTTTGACTCGGTGAGTTTCGCGGCATTCCGACTTCGATGCCCCGGTTGCCGAAATTCAGTTGCCTTTGAATTTCGGGTGATCCCTCTTGAGCATGTATGCTTCTGCTACTTGTTCTACATCAGACTTCTTCCGCAAACGGCGAAACGCTTTGACTCGGTGAGTTTCGCGGCATTCCGACTTCGATGCCCCGTTTGCCGAAATTCAGTTGCCTTTGAATTTCGGGTGATCCCTCTTGAGCATGTATGCTTCTGCTACTTGTTCTACATCAGACTTCTTCCGCAAACGGCGAAACGCTTTGACTCGGTGAGTTTCGCGGCATTCCGACTTCGATGCCCGGTTGCCGAAATTCAGTTGCCTTTGAATTTCGGGTGATCCCTCTTGAGCATGTATGCTTCTGCTACTTGTTCTACATCAGACTTCTCTTCCGCAAACGGCGAAACGCTTTGACTCGGTGAGTTTCGCGGCATTCCGACTTCGATGCCCCGGTTGCCGAAATTCAGTTGCCTTTGAATTTCGGGTGATCCCTCTTGAGCATGTATGCTTCTGCTACTTGTTCTACATCAGACTTCTTCCGCAAACGGCGAAACGCTTTGACTCGGTGAGTTTCGCGGCATTCCGACTTCGATGCCCCGGTTGCCGAAATTCAGTTGCCTTTGAATTTCGGGTGATCCCTCTTGAGCATGTATGCTTCTGCTACTTGTTCTACATCAGACTTCTTCCGCAAACGGCGAAACGCTTTGACTCGGTGAGTTTCGCGGCATTCCGACTTCGATGCCCCGGTTGCCGAAATTCAGTTGCCTTTGAATTTCGGGTGATCCCTCTTGAGCATGTATGCTTCTGCTACTTGTTCTACATCAGACTTCTTCCGCAAACGGCGAAACGCTTTGACTCGGTGAGTTTCGCGGCATTCCGACTTCGATGCCCCGGTTGCCGAAATTCAGTTGCCTTTGAATTTCGGGTGATCCCTCTTGAGCATGTATGCTTCTGCTACTTGTTCTACATCAGACTTCTTCCGCAAACGGCGAAACGCTTTGACTCGGTGAGTTTCGCGGCATTCCGACTTCGATGCCCGGTTGCCGAAATTCAGTTGCCTTTGAATTTCGGGTGATCCCTCTTGAGCATGTATGCTTCTGCTACTTGTTCTACATCAGACTTCTTCCGCAAAAACGGCGAAACGCTTTGACTCGGTGAGTTTCGCGGCATTCCGACTTCGATGCCCCGGTTGCCGAAATTCAGTTGCCTTTGAATTTCGGGTGATCCCTCTTGAGCATGTATGCTTCTGCTACTTGTTCTACATCAGACTTCTTCCGCAAACGGCGAAACGCTTTGACTCGGTGAGTTTCGCGGCATTCCGACTTCGATGCCCCGGTTGCCGAAATTCAGTTGCCTTTGAATTTCGGGTGATCCCTCTTGAGCATGTATGCTTCTGCTACTTGTTCTACATCAGACTTCTTCCGCAAACGGCGAAACGCTTTGACTCGGTGAGTTTCGCGGCATTCCGACTTCGATGCCCCGGTTGCCGAAATTCAGTTGCCTTTGAATTTCGGGTGATCCCTCTTGAGCATGTATGCTTCTGCTACTTGTTCTACATCAGACTTCTTCCGCAAACGCGAAACGCTTTGACTCGGTGAGTTTCGCGGCATTCCGACTTCGATCCCCGGTTGCCGAAATTCAGTTGCCTTTGAATTTCGGGTGATCCCTCTTGAGCATGTATGCTTCTGCTACTTGTTCTACATCAGACTTCTTCCGCAAAACGCGAAACGCTTTGACTCGGTGAGTTTCGCGGCATTCCGACTTCGATGCCCCGGTTGCCGAAATTCAGTTGCCTTTGAATTTCGGGTGATCCCTCTTGAGCATGTATGCTTCTGCTACTTGTTCTACATCAGACTTTCTTCCGCAAACGGCGAAACGCTTTGACTCGGTGAGTTTCGCGGCATTCCGACTTCGATGCCCCGGTTGCCGAAATTCAGTTGCCTTTGAATTTCGGGTGATCCCTCTTGAGCATGTATGCTTCTGCTACTTGTTCTACATCAGACTTCTTCCGCAAACGCGAAACGCTTTGACTCGGTGAGTTTCGCGGCATTCCGACTTCGATGCCCCGGTTGCCGAAATTCAGTTGCCTTTGAATTTCGGGTGATCCCTCTTGAGCATGTATGCTTCTGCTACTTGTTCTACATCAGACTTCTTCCGCAAACGGCGAAACGCTTTGACTCGGTGAGTTTCGCGGCATTCCGACTTCGATGCCCCGTTGCCGAAATTCAGTTGCCTTTGAATTTCGGTGATCCCTCTTGAGCATGTATGCTTCTGCTACTTGTTCTACATCAGACTTCTTCCGCAAACGGCGAAACGCTTTGACTCGGTGAGTTTCGCGGCATTCCGACTTCGATGCCCCGTTGCCGAAATTCAGTTGCCTTTGAATTTCGGGTGATCCCTCTTGAGCATGTATGCTTCTGCTACTTGTTCTACATCAGACTTCTTCCGCAAACGGCGAAACGCTTTGACTCGGTGAGTTTCGCGGCATTCCGACTTCGATGCCCCGGTTGCCGAAATTCAGTTGCCTTTGAATTTCGGGTGATCCCTCTTGAGCATGTATGCTTCTGCTACTTGTTCTACATCACACTTCTTCCGCAAACGGCGAAACGCTTTGACTCGGTGAGTTTCGCGGCATTCCGACTTCGATGCCCCGGTTGCCGAAATTCAGTTGCCTTTGAATTTCGGGTGATCCCTCTTGAGCATGTATGCTTCTGCTACTTGTTCTACATCAGACTTCTTCCGCAAACGGCGAAACGCTTTGACTCGGTGAGTTGCGGCATTCCGACTTCGATGCCCGGTTGCCGAAATTCAGTTGCCTTTGAATTTCGGGTGATCCCTCTTGAGCATGTATGCTTCTGCTACTTGTTCTACATCAGACTTCTCTTCCGCAAACGGGAAACGCTTTGACTCGGTGAGTTTCGCGGCATTCCGACTTCGATGCCCCGGTTGCCGAAATTCAGTTGCCTTTGAATTTCGGGTGATCCCTCTTGAGCATGTATGCTTCTGCTACTTGTTCTACATCAGACTTCTTCCGCAAACGGCGAAACGCTTTGACTCGTGAGTTTCGCGGCATTCCGACTTCGATGCCCGGTTGCCGAAATTCAGTTGCCTTTGAATTTCGGGTGATCCCTCTTGAGCATGTATGCTTCTGCTACTTGTTCTACATCAGACTTTCTTCCGCAAACGGCGAAACGCTTTGACTCGGTGAGTTTCGCGGCATTCCGACTTCGATGCCCCGGTTGCCGAAATTCAGTTGCCTTTGAATTTCGGGTGATCCCTCTTGAGCATGTATGCTTCTGCTACTTGTTCTACATCAGACTTCTTCCGCAAACGGCGAAACGCTTTGACTCGGTGAGTTTCGCGGCATTCCG
>JAQIZT010000534.1:0-22838 GCA_029228515.1 Populus alba x Populus x berolinensis | reverse complement strand
GACGCTCGTCCTCACCGGGCTCGCGAACGGGTTCCGCGTGGAGGATGAGCGCACCGTCGAGTCCCTGGGCGTTGACGTGTTCCTGATCAAATCGGGCGCGACCGGACCCTTCCTGGGTTCCGCACCCTTCCCGCAGGCGGAACTGAAGTTGGTCGCCAGCGAGCCGGGAGTCGTTGCCGCGGCTCCCCTCACGTACAAGGGTGCGACGTTCAAGAACGGCGACTCCACGCACCCGGCTGCCATGTTTGGGGCACCGTCGGGTGGTCCGGGTATGCCGGCGATGTCCGAGGGCAGGGCACCATCAGGCCCCGACGAATTGGCGGTTTCGAGCACGATTGGCCGCCGGATCGGCGAAGAGCTCGAGGTCGGTTCGCGCAAGCTGCTGATCGTCGGCATCGTCAACGATTCCACCTCGCTGGCAAAGACACCCAACCTCTTCGTGACGACCGAGGGGGTTCAACAACTGGAGTTCGGCGGCCAGCCGCTCATCTCATCGATCGGGGTTCGCGGCACGCTCTCGCAGGTTCCCGACGGATACCGGGTTGTCAACCGCGCAGTTGCGGTCGACGACCTGATGCGGCCGACCAGAATCGCGGTCCAGGCGATCAGGATTGTTGCCATTCTGCTGTGGATCGTGGCGGCGTTGATTGTGGGCGGTGTCGTCTATCTGTCCGCGCTGGAGCGCATGCGTGACTTCGCGGTATTCAAGGCGATCGGCGTCGCGACGCGATCGGTACTGGCCGGCCTTGTGCTGCAAGCGATCGTCGTCACCACCCTCGCTGCGGCCTTCGGCGCCGGGCTTGCTCGCTTGCTCGCACCGCTGTTCCCGATGAACGTCATCGAGCCCCCGGCGGCCTACCCACTACTGGCGGTAATCGCCGGCGGGGTCGGTCTGCTGGCCAGCGCCACGGCAGTCCGACGGGCTGCCGCCGTCGATCCCGCACACGCATTTGGAGGTCCCTAATCATGCTCGGTTTCGCATCGATGACCTCGTCGTCGAATACTCAAGCGGCGGCAGTGCCATCCGCCCGATCGACGGGCTGAACCTTGAACTGGACGCCGGCTCGTTGACCATCCTGCTCGGCCCCAGCGGCTGCGGGAAAACGACACTGCTCTCGTGCCTCGGTGGACTCCTGACACCCACGTCCGGCCGGATCACCGTCGGTGACGTGGTAGTGACCGGGCTGAGCCGCCGCGCGATGACGCAATACCGGCGGCGCGACGTCGGCATCGTGTTCCAGGCGTTCAACCTGGTGCCAAGCTTGACGGCGCTCGAGAACGTTATGGTGCCGCTGCGCGCAGCAGGAAGGTCACGCGGCCAGGCGCGCCTGCGCGCCGAGGAGCTGCTGACCCGTGTCGGGTTGCGGGACAGGATGTCCCATCGACCGGGCGATCTCAGCGGCGGCCAGCAACAACGGGTAGCGGTCGCGCGCGCGATCGCCCTCGATCCGCCGCTGATCCTGGCTGACGAACCGACAGCACATCTCGACTACCTCCAGGTCGAGGAGATACTCCGCCTGATTCGCGAACTTGCGACCGGCGATCGCATGGTCGTCGTGGCCACCCATGACCCTCGGTTACTCCCGATGGCCGACCGTGTGATCGAGATGGTGCCGACGACGACCTTGGTCAACCGCGCCCACGAGACGATTCAGCTCAAGGCGGGAACAGTGCTGTTCGACCAAGGCGCGCTATCCGATCTGATTTACACAGTTTCTGAAGGCGAGCTCGAGATGGTCCGTCAACCGGCGAACGGCAGCCGAGAAGTGCTCCGAATCGCCAAGTCCGGCGACTACTTCGGCGAGATCGGACCGCTGTTCGGCCTACCGCGCTCCGCCACGGTGCGCGCCCGGACCGACGCGGTGGTAACGGGCTACAGCGTCCCCGCTTTCCGCCGGCAGCTCGGCGCCGATGCCGAACAGGGGCGCGAGCCCGCCATGGACTAGTTCCTCCGCGCCGCGATTGCGCGATCCACCGAACACCTCGCAAACACCGAAAACCGGCAATTCAAAAGGAGATAAGTCATGTCTCAACTGAGCTACAGCCCGATCATCACATCTCAGTTTGGCGGGAGGCACGTGATGTGCTATTTGATTGCAACTTTGGCGATAGTCACGGCGGCAAATTTGGCCACGACTCCCGCGACGCGGCAGTTCTCCGCTTACGGCCCATCACATTTGGCGGTGCTCTTCGCTTTCGTGATCGGGTCCGCCGCGTTGGTGTGGGTTGGGCGCCGGCAGACCGAATCGCAGGCGCGGCACTTCGGTCGCGTCCTGGGTGTTGTGATCATGACGATTTTCGGCGTGGCGATGGTGTACAAACTGGTCCAGCCGGCCATTGCCCAGTCGGTGCCGTTACAACTGTGCGATGTCGCCGAACTCACGGCGGCGTACGCTCTGTGGTCGCAGCGCACATGGGCCGCCACTCTCGTCTATTACTGGGGTCTCCCCCTGAGCTCACAGGCATTGATCACACCGGATCTCAACGCAGCAGACTTCCCTAGCCATAGCTTCCTTACATTCTTTGCGTTGCACCTGCTCGTTGTATGGGCGGCCATCTATCTGACTTGGGGTTACGGGAACCGGCCGGGTTGGCGCAGTTATCGCTTCGCGGTCCTCACGACCCTCGCGTGGGGAGCGTTCACCTTGGTCTTCAACACAATCGCGGGAACCAACTACGGTTTTCTCAACCGGAAACCCGCCAACGCCTCAGTCCTGGACTTTCTAGGGCCCTGGCCGTTCTACGTGCTGGCGGAGATCGCCATTGTTGGCGTGATCTGGGCGCTGATGACCTGGCCATGGGAGCGAAAAGCGGGACACCGAGCACCACAAGAAGTCCGAAAAGTATTGATCTAGAGCAGAATAGCTGATGCCCACAGCTTCGTAGCGCTGTGGGCATCAGCTTGCTCTGGGCGGATCAAGCCCCAGGAGCGCTCGCTATGCTGCGAGCTTCAATCGCCTTGACGCTGTTGGAGAACGCCTTACCCAAGGACCCCTTGCCGACGGTTCCCAGCACGAATGACAGCACCCGTCCCTTCAGGTTCTTCCCCTCGCGGACGATGACGACATCGATGTCGGTCGTTCCGCCTGGCTGCCGGGTGAGCGTGTAGGTGTAGCCGGAGGCTCCGCCAAACACATTGGAATCGATGGTCGTGAGCTTGACGTGAATCGGGTCCGACCAGTCGTAAAGCAATCGTTCCCAAATGCCGCCCGACCCCTCCGTGACATCGGCTGCAACGGGGCCGCTGGCATGCACCGTCAGATAGGCATCGGCGCTGTTCTTGAAAATCTTCGACCGTCCCGGTCCGAAGTCGGTGAGCCCGGCGATGAACTGCTCGGGGGTCGACGTGGTCGACGCGTGAAAGTGGATGACGCACATGACAAATTCCTTTCAATGAAGTTGGG
Organism: Populus alba x Populus x berolinensis; assembly: GCA_029228515.1. NCBI lineage: Eukaryota > Viridiplantae > Streptophyta > Magnoliopsida > Malpighiales > Salicaceae > Populus > Populus alba x Populus x berolinensis. The sequence goes on along the minus strand of JAQIZT010000534.1, from coordinate 19,434 downwards.
TACCTGCGCCAATCAGCAAGCTGCGCAGATTCGAAATTCCAGCGACCGGCGCGCCAGCCGATCCCGATTGATACCTGGTATTGACAGGGACACTCTGGAGCCGAAACCTCGGCCTATGATCGATCGATGTCGGGCCTGCTTGATGCCGTGCTCGCGGCACACGGAGGACTTGGTCGCTGGCGCCAGTTCGATTCGATGGAGGCGACCATCGTCAGTGGCGGCAAGTTATGGGAGGTCAAGGGCCAGCCGCAAGATCCGACGCCGCGGAGAATGACTGTTGCGCTGCAACGCGAATGGGCTTCCGTACAACCATTTGGTGCGGCCGACCAGAAAACCGATTTCACGCCCGAGCGCATTGCGATCGAAAAGCTCGACGGCCGTGTCGTCGCCCAACTTAGCGACCCGCGCGAATCGTTCGCCGGCCACGTATTGACCACGCCGTGGGATCCGTTGCAGCGCGCCTACTTTAACGGCTACGCCCTATGGACCTATCTGACCACACCGTTCTTTATGACACTGCCCGGATTCGTGGTCAACGACATCGATCCCGTCGAAGACAACGGTGAGCGCTGGCCAGGACTACAAGTGCGTTTTCCCGACCACTTCGCCAGCCACAGCAGCACCCAAGAGTTCTACTTCGGCGATGACCACCTGCTGCGCCGCCACGACTACCGTGTCGACGTCGCCGGCGGGTTCGCCGCGATCCAATACGTCTACGACCCGGTGGAGGCCGACGGCATCAAGCTGCCGTCCAGGCGCCGGGCGTATCGCTGTGACGACAGCGGCCGGCTGATGCCCGACGAGCTCATGGTGTCGATCGACGTGAGCGACGTCCAGCTCAGCTGATCCGGCCGGCCTTCGCCGCCGACGACAGCGCCGTTTCGTCGCCAGTGCGTGACGTTGCGTTCACGTGACGGTCGTCAATTTCGCGCTTGGTGTGCAAACACCGCTGCCAGACTGACGAACTGCGCGAAGCTCGGCAGATCGGTGCGATACTGCCACCACCTCTAGGGAGTAGGAATCACCATGACCGATCTCGACCACACCCCCTCCGACGGATTGTCTGCCGCCCCCTCCAGGCCCGCCGACCTGGCCGAGCACTCTCGCACCGGGATGGGCGCCCCCGCGCTGCAGCGCGCGATCACCGATCACCTGCGCTACTCGATCGGCCGCCCGGCCGCGGCCCTGCGGCCCGAGCACTACTACCGGGCGCTGGCGCTGGCCGTGCGCGACCGCATGCAGGACCGCCGGGTGGCGTCAACGCAGACCTCGCTCGACCTCGGACGCAAGGTGACCTGCTACTTGTCGGCCGAATTCCTGATGGGCCCGCAGCTGGGCAACAACCTGCTGAACCTGGGCCTGGAGGGCGCTGCGAAGTCTGCCCTGGCCGCGATGGGACAGCGCCTCGACGAAGTGCTGGCCTGCGAGGAAGAACCGGGATTGGGCAACGGCGGCCTGGGCCGGCTCGCGGCCTGCTACCTGGACTCGCTGGCCACCCTCGAACGTCCGGCAATCGGTTACGGAATCCGTTACGAATTCGGCATTTTCGACCAGGAGATCCACGACGGCTGGCAGGTCGAGCAGACCGACAACTGGCTGGATCGCGGAAACCCCTGGGAGATCGCCAAACCCGACGTCAACTACTTCGTCAAATGGGGCGGCCACGTCGAGCGCTACAGCGACGACACCGGCCGGGAGCGCTCCCGATGGGTGCCCGGTTTGTTACTGAAGGGCACCGCCTTCGACACTCCCATCCAGGGTTACGGCGTCAACACCTGCAACGTGCTGACCCTGTGGAGCGCGCGGGCGGTCAAGTCGTTTGCGCTGGACGCCTTCAACACCGGCGACTACTACAAGGCGGTCGAGGACGAGGTGACGTCGGAGACGGTCACCAAGGTGCTCTACCCCAACGACGAGCCGGAGGCCGGCAAGCGGCTTCGTCTGCTGCAGCAGCACTTCTTCGTGTCCTGCTCGCTGCAGCACGTGCTGCACATCATGGACGATCTCGCCGACGCGGGTGTCCGGGAGTTGCCCCAGCGATTCGCCCTGCAGCTCAATGACACTCACCCGTCCATCGGCGTCGCCGAGTTGATGCGGCTGCTGATCGACGAGCGACACCTGGAGTGGGAAGAGGCGTGGGACATCACCGTCGCGACATTCGCCTACACCAACCACACCCTGCTGCCGGAAGCGCTCGAGACCTGGCCGCTGGAGCTCTTCGGCGAATCGCTGCCGCGACACCTGGAGATCATTTACGAGATCAACCGGCGGTTCCTCAACGAGGTGCGCACCCGATTCCTCGGCGACGCGGACCGCGTCCGTCGGATGTCGCTGATCGGCGAGGACGGTGGGAAGAACGTCCGGATGGCACACCTGGCCACGGTCGGCAGCCACGCCATCAACGGCGTCGCCGCGCTGCACTCGGAGCTGCTGAAAGAGAGTGTACTCAAAGACTTCTTCGAAATGTGGCCCGAGCGGTTCAGCAACAAGACGAACGGCGTGACACCGCGGCGATTCCTGGCCCTGTCCAACCCGGGGCTGCGCGAGCTGCTGGATCGCACCATCGGGGACGGCTGGTTAACGGACCTGGGCAAGCTGCGTGGTCTGGAACCGTTCGTCGACGACGCCTCCTTCCGGGAGCAGTGGCGCGACATCAAGCGCAACAACAAGGCCCGGCTGGCCAACTTCATCAAGGAGACGACCGGCGTCGAGCTGAACCCGCAATGGATCTTCGACATCCAAGTCAAGCGAATTCACGAGTACAAGCGCCAGCATCTCAACGTTCTGCACATCATCGCGCTGTACTACCGGCTCAAGCAGAACCCCGAGCTGTCAATTCCACCGCGCGCCTTCATCTTTGGTGGCAAAGCAGCTCCCGGTTACTTCTTGGCCAAGCGAATCATCAAGCTGATCAACGCCGTTGGCGAGACGATCAACAACGACCCGGAGGTCAACAAGTTCCTGAAGGTCGCGTTCATCCCGAACTTCAACGTCCAGAACGCGCACCTGATCTACCCGGCCGCCAACGTGTCCGAGCAGATTTCCACCGCAGGCAAGGAAGCTTCCGGCACCGGCAACATGAAGTTCATGATCAACGGCGCCCTGACAGTCGGCACGCTCGACGGAGCCAACGTCGAGATTCGTGAAGAGGCCGGAGCGGAAAACTTCTTCCTGTTCGGCCTAACCGTCGACGAGGTCGAGGCACTCAAGGCGAGCGGTTACCGCCCGTCGGATTTCATCGACAGCAATGACGAGCTGGCCTCGGTGCTGAATCTCATTGCTGACGGCACGTTCTCGCACGGCGACACCGAGGTGTTCAAGCCGCTGGTGGACAACCTGCGTTACGACGACCCCTTCCTGGTGTGCGCCGACTACGCCTCCTATGTGGAGTGCCAGGCCCGCGTGAGTGCCGCATGGCTGGATGGGGAGTCGTGGACCAAGATGTCGATCCTGAATACCGCGCGCAGCGGCAAGTTCTCGTCCGATCGCGCCATCGCCGAGTACTGCGACGACATCTGGAAGGTCTGGCCACTGACGGTGAAGATCTGAACCGTTGGGGCTAGGGGCGCGGACGTCTAAGCTTTCGGGATGCCCATTCTTGGCGACGCAACCACCGTCACAGCACGATTGACGAAGTCGGCGTCCAACGCATTGCGGATCCAACTCGCCACTCCCGACGGCGATGAATTGGCGCGCGCCCAACAAAAGGGCGGTGCGAGCGTGCTGTTCGGATTCAAGAACGGCGGCAAGAGCGAATACACCCTGTCCAGCGCCGCAGGCGACGAACTGCGGATCGCGGTGGCAGGGACCACGACCATCACCCGACAGAACTCACCCGTCGGCAGAATCGTGCCGGCCGACGGTGCAGCGAGGTTCGAAGACGGCCACGGAACCGTTCTGGCAGTGGTTGCGCCGCATTCCGGCTTCAAGGCCGATCGCGCGTGGAACCACCGGATCCTGTCTCCCACCGGTGACGAAATCGGTGTCCTGACTTTGATAACTGTTCACACCGGCTGGCACGACATCGATTCCGAGGCCATGCAATTGCTGTTCGATTACAACGTCAACACCCAGAAGACGCCGTCAGCGGGTGCGCTCCTAAAACTTCGCGGGCCGGTCGCGCCAGAACTCGGCGACATCATGGCCGCAGCGTGCGTCGACTTCTCCGTGTTGCCCCGCGGGTACGTCGCGTAAGGCGCGACAGGCCGCAGGACTAGCGGGTCTCTTTCGAGACGTAAACGATGATGTAACCGACCGGGATGCCGGTGCGGGCGGCGATGCATTCGCGCGCTACCAAGTCGACGGTGGCCCGGCGGCTGGCGCGCGCGACGGCGTCGATCTCGGGGATCCGGACGAGCCACCCATCGGTGTCCCGGGTGATCTCGATGTCGAAGCACTGACCGACCTTTGGGAAGGTCACATGCGCAGCGCTGCGCGGCGATTGCGCACGTCGCAGGGTGGGCTGAATAAGCATCTGCTTTTCCTGAGTCGACAATGGGCCGCGCGCAAGAATAATGCGAAAACGCGCCAAACACCTAATCGGCAGCGCCACCTGGGACCTCACCCGTGACCTCACCGTTGTGTGACCGTTAGTCAGCGATAGCCCGGCAGATCCGGTACGCCGCTGGCCGTCAGCCAGCCGCCGCCGTCGACCACCAGCACGGCCCCCGTCACGTAGGACGCGGCATCGCTGACCAGGAACAACACCGTCTCGGCGACCTCGGTGGTCGAGCCGGGGCGCCGCAGCGGGTTCTGGATGGCTCGGTGCTGGTCGTCGCCGGCGATTCTGCGGACGCCCTCGGTCCCCGACATCGCCCCGGGGGCAACGACATTGACCCGAACTCCATCGGGCCCCCATTCGATCGCACAGGCACGGCTGAACGCGTCAACGCCGGCTTTGGCCGACACGACGTGCGCCTGCAGCGCCATGCCCCGGTACTGGATCGCCGCGCTGATGTTCACCACGGCCCCACCGTGCTCACGCAGCCAAAGGTCGTACGCCGCTTTGGATACGTTGAATGTGCCGAGTAGATCGATGTCGACCACCGCTTTGAATCCGCCCGCGCTCAGGTCGCTGATCGGGACCGGGAAATTCCCGGCGGCGTTGTTGACGACAATGTCGAGTCGACCGAAGGCGGCCAGCACGTCCTCGACGACGACCGTGACCTCGTCACTGCTACGGACGTCGCAGACGCCGTAAACGGCCTCAATCCCCTCTTCCCGCAACGTCCTAACCGCGGCCTGAAGATTGGGTTCCTTTCGGCTGCAGATGGCCACGCGAGCGCCATGGCTGCCCAATACCCGGGCGATCTCCAAACCCAATCCGGTGGCCCCACCGGTGACCAGCGCCACCTTTCCTTGCAGCAGATCCACCCGAAATGGGCTCGGGCGGAACGTCATTGGGATTCGAGTTCGGCGATGAGATCGGCCAGGGCGAGGATCCGCTGCGCGTCACGCACGTGCAGGTTTTCGATCATGCGGCCATTCACGGTGATAACGCTGTTCCCCGCGGCCTGGGCCGCCTCATACGCCGAGACGATCTCGCGGGCATCGGCGAGTTCGTTGTCCGAGGGACCAAACAATTCGTTGGCGGGGGCAACCTGGGTCGGATGGATCAAGGTTTTGCCGTCGAAACCCATCTCGCGGCCCTGCTGTGCCTCGGCCCGGAAACCCGCTTCGTCGTCGATGGTGTTGTATACGCCGTCCAAGATGGCCTTGCCTGCCGCTCGCGCACCCAACACCGCAAGCGCCAACGCGGGTACCACCGGTGCACGTCCGGGTACATGCAGGCCGTGCAGTTCGTTGACCAGGTCGTTGGTGCCGACCACCAGCACGGTCAGCCGATCGCTGGCCGCCGCGATCTCCTCCGCCCGCAGGATGGCTCGCGGCGTTTCGATCATCGCCCACAGCTGCAACGACTGCGGCGCATCGAGCGCATCGAGCGCATCGGCCAGCGTTCGGACTTCTTTTCCGGTCTCTACCTTCGGCACCAGCACCCCATCGGCCGCCGAACCGGCGACGGCGGCGAGATCGTCGTCGTGCCAATCGGTGCCCGCGCCATTGATACGCACCACAACCTCGCGAGGCCGATAGCCGTCTGACGAGAGCGCGTCGCACACCTTCGCTCTGGAGCCGACTTTGGCGTCGGGGCCGACCGCATCCTCGAGATCGAAAATCAGCACGTCGGCGGGGAGCGATTTCCCCTTTTCGAGTGCTCGATCTTTGTTGCCGGGGAGATACAGAGCGGATCGGCGCGGGCGCGTCGTCGGTGCCATGCGGTCAGCCTAGAGCGCTAGTCTGGCCCGCCCGGAAAGTGGTGGCGGTCGGCATTGTGGAATTGCCACCATTTCGTCGCACAATTCGCGCCATTGTCGCGACGCGCGAAATTGGGGCGGTGAGAATCGGCGTCGAGGGGTTTATGCTGGTACTCGCGGCGTAGTGCCGACCGAAAAGATAGGTCGAAGCATGAGCACTGACAAAGTCAATCGCGGCATCTTGCTTACGATGGTGGCGCTCGTAACGATCGCCTACATCGCGCTTTATGAGCAAGCCTCAACCAACTTCAGGCTGTACGTGCCCCTGTGCGTGGCGGCCTTGGTGGGATTGCTGATTCGCGACGCGGTGAACAGCCACAAGCCCCACCGGCACTGAGTCGATACCACGTCGGCTCACACGGATCGGTGACCTGAATCACCCATCCGTAGCGCAACCGGCTCCGAACACCGAAGTATGAGTCGACTGCAGCGCGCCGACGACCTGGCGGTGCGGATCTATTGGTTGATGTCCCCGCTCCGCACGCCGGACAGCGTGGTGAAGCTCGAGGACGCCGGCAACGCATGCCAGCAAGCGAGGCTTCGCCGATGACCAGACGAACCGTCGGTCGCGTCGACCTTCGTCCGGCGCCTCGAAAGTCTGGTGACCCCGGTGACGTCGATGGGCTCGCCGAACTTTCTCCGCAGGGGGTCGGATGGTTCCGCTTCTACTTCGATGACCAACGCTGGGAGTGGTCTGAACAGGCGCAACGGTTGCACGGGTATGAGCCGGGAGCCGTGACTCCGACGACCGAGCTGTTGCTTTCGCACCAGCATCCGGATGACCGCGATCAAGTCGCCGCGACCTTCGACGCGATCACGCACCCCCGTGGCGCATTGACCAGCCGGCACCGCATCATCGACACCGGCGGCGTGGTGCGCTGGGTGATCGTCGTCGGGGATCAGTTTTCGGATCACCGCGGCAAACCGATCGGCACCCACGGCTTCTACCTCGACGTCACCCCCACGCATCATTCAATGCATTCAGTGGAGGACACGATCACCGCACGGTTGGGCGAGATTGCGGACAAACGTGCCCCGATCGAGCACGTCAAAGGCATGCTCATGCTCGTCTACAACCTCGACGACAACGCCGCGTTCGAGTTGCTCAGTTGGCTGTCCCAGAAAAGCAACGTCAAATTGCGCGTCCTGGCCGAAAAAATCGGTGTCTCTTTGCGGGCAGCCGCGCCGAGTGCAATAGCCGATCGAACCATTTTCGACCGTGCACTGATGACCGCGCATCGTCTCGCCGATTAGGACTTCAAGCCGCCAGCGCACCGCGTCGCGCCGATTGGCACGAAGCAACGGGAAGATCTGCAGCGTCGGCGGCGTTACCCAACCGTGGCATCAACGGGTTTCCACGAGGGTGAGGTTGCGACCCAACGCCGGGCCGGCGTCGAACGGGCCGCACAACGCCTGGAAAACATGCTTAGCGCGCATGGCTTATCCGGGGGTGCTGCGCAATTCCTGGCAACGCAGCGGTTTGCCGCGATCACCGGGCGTGACCGCGAGGGAGTGCTCTGGGTCTCCCCGTTGTCGGGGCAGCCGGGGTTCCTGCGCGGCGCCGAAGACACGGTGCGGATCTCGGCCGTTCCGCGCGAGGGCGATCCCCTGCACCGGATGCCGGCCGGCCAGCAGGTCGGCCTGATCGCCATCGATTTCGCCGCCCGGCGCAGAATGCGCATCAACGGCAGCCTCACCGAAAGCGACGGCGCCGGCCTGGCGGTGCGCGTCGAGCAGGCGTACGGAAACTGTCCCCAATACATCCACCGCCGCGACATCAACGTCGCCGCCGTCACCGCCCCTTCCGAAACTCCAAGGCAAACAACATCTTTGAGTGCTGCGGATCAAGCGATGATAGAAGCCTCGGACACGTTCTTCCTCGGTACCACGCATCCTTTTCGGGGCAGTGACGCATCGCATCGCGGCGGCCCTCCCGGATTTGTTCGGGTTGGCTCCCCCGAAATGCTGTGGTGGCCGGATTACCCGGGCAACAACATGTTCAACAGCTTCGGCAACCTGGCGGTCGACGACGAGGCCGCGCTGTTGTTCGTTGACGTCGCCACCGGCGCCAGCCTGCAGCTGTCCGGCAGCGCCGAGGTGGAGTGGACGCGCCCCGGGGCGGACGGTGACGACGGCGGCGTGGGACGTCGCGTCGTATTCTCGGTCGGCTCAGTCGTCGCGTCGGGAGATCTGGGCACCAGGGCAAGCTAGCCAGCCTTGGTCTCACGCGTGCAAGCATTTATGGCCGCGATGCCGTACCCAAAAGTGTTGCGGGTGAGCAGGATTGGGAACCGCGGATCTGCTGGGCGCGGCGGCCTTCAACTTAGATCTGTGGTCAAAATGGCGTCGACCGTCCTCATGTGTAGATTCGCCTGCTGCAGAAGCGAATCGGCTCGCTGCAAATCAGCTAAGGTGCTGTCGGGCCCAAGCGACATGCAGATGTGCATCGCAGCGTGAACGTCGTCGATCTCCGATTGCAACGCAGTAGTCAGTGCCGGGTCCGGTGTAGGCAGATGGGCCTGAAGGTTGCCGCTTAATTCGTCGTGGGCCAGTGAACACGCTGACCGGAGTACGTCAATGTCATTGGCGGTGATCGCATCGATCACCGCCTGCATATAGTTCCTCGTATTGTCGAAGTGTTCTTTGGCCTGTGAAAACCACTCCGGGACGCCGGGGTAGACCGCGTTAGCGGTGGCAGGTGTCCCGACAGCTATCAGAGCGGCAGCGGCTGCAGCGGCGCCACCCAAACGTTTGTGAATCTTGTGGCTGGCCATGAGCGAAACTCCCCTTATCGCGTCGTGTTTTTGGGCTAGGCAACAGATTGTGGGATCGGTGTGATCTACCCTTCGAGCACAGCCGCAGCGGTGCCACGGTCGCCGGTCCCCAGCTTCCCGCTCGCGGTCGCATCGAGGCTTGCAATAAGTTCGGCGACCCGTGGCAGCACCAGGGGCAGGCATTCGTTGAACAAGAGGTGGTGGTCGGTGTCGAACACGACGAGATCTTTGGCAGGGGCGACGATGCGGGCGAAGACTTTCTGTGTGTAGTCGAGGCTGAACAAGGGGTCTGCACGGCCCGCGACAACCACGACCGGGCACGTGATCGTGCCATCGCTCATGGCTGTCAAATCTGCGTTGAAGAGATCGGCCAGAAATGCCAGAGGGTAGGCACGCAGACCGAGTGGGTCGAGCAGGAATTGCTCGGCCGTCCAGGGCTCGCGGCACACTCGGGCCAGGTCCAGGTAGATATTGAACCGGATTGGTAGCCGCGGTGCGAGCTTGGCCAGCACTCGAAGCCCTCGTACGAACGGTCGGTAGCCCGCTTGGAGAAACGTCGGGAATCGAGAGACCGAGGTCGACTCGGGCAGGGCCGGATCGAGGATGTTGTGAGCGAGGACGCCGGCGAGCTCGTGATCACGGGTCGCAACGATCATCGCCAGCACACCGCCCTGACTAGAGCCCACCACGACGGGCAATCTGCCGAACCGCGCCCGAGCCCATGCGATCGCGTCGAGGGCGTTGTTGACAAGAGTTTGCAGACGCAGCAGCCGCCCGATGCGAGGACTCTTTCCATGCCCTTCGGCATGCACGCCGACGACGGTAATGCCTTGGGCGGCAAGGCCGTCGCAGAACTCTTCATAGAAGAGCGGGTGCGTCATTGTTCCGGGCAGAAACACCACCACCGGGCCGCCCGAACAACCGCGCCACACCGACAGCACAATCGGAACGTCCGCGGAGGTAATCGTCACCTCCTCATAGAGTTGCGGGTGCTCCACCTCATTGCGCAGCCGCTGATTTCGGTCGCGCACTTCGATCACCTCATTCACAATCCGACTCGATTGCTCTGCGGCCCACTGGATCCGGGTTTCGTCCGCATCGTGGACACACACCACAGGGTGCTCTGGGAGAAGGACCGGCGACAGGGTCACAAGTCCTAACTACGCAGGTCTTTTGATCGCAAGTAACCGCCTTGGCGTTTTGCGGGCAGCTCGCCACCGTGTACTGGTCGCTTGATGTCGCGTACTGGTCGACAGAGTTCTACAGGTGTGAGCGAGCCTAGCTCCAACCCATTCACCTTGTCACTCAGCCTATTTGATCGGAAAAACTACTGAGACCTTCGCCCAGGGAACGCCTACCGCTGCAAATGCAGCTCTCGGCTCACAGCACGGCCACGGTCGCCGCCAAGGCGACACCGAACACCAGGGCCGGCACGGACATGGCGGCAAGAAAACCAAGCCCGAAGCGACGACCGCCGGCGGTGAAAGCCAACACCGTCTTCACCAGCAGGTTGGAACCCAACGCTGCAGCCACCGCGACCAACGCGGTGTCGACGGTGATGTCGCCCTTGGCGGCGAGGCTGGCGGCCGCAACCGCGCCGGCGTGAGCATCGGCGAGACCCGCAGCGAACGTGGCAACCACCACCCCTTTTGGGCCGAATATGTCAGCGCCCCAACGACCAACGAGCAGAGCGAAGGTCAGCACCGCGGCCAGAACGAGCGCGGGCCGCAACGCGAAGGGTCGGCTTGCCTTCGTCGCCTCGACTTCCTTGCCCTCCGCAGTATTCTGCTGGTGAGTGCCACCCCGGTAGACGAAGGCGGCGACGCCCACCAGCACGACCGCTCCAGCGGTCACTGGAGGCCACAGGCGGCGCAGCAGTTCGACGTCGACGAGCGCGATCACGATGAGCAGCTGCACGAAGGTCGCGAGGCTCGCGAGCAGTGCACTGGCGAGGGGCGCACGCAAGCTGGTAGCCGTCCGGCTGAGCCGGCCCATCGATGCCGTCGTCGCAGTCGCCGAGACGAATCCGCCAGCCAAACCGGCGACGAGCACGCCCCGTTCGGGCCCGAGTGCCCGAACACCGATGTAGCCGACCCAGCCGATACCCGTGAGCAGTACCACCAGGAGCCACACCTTCGCCGGGTTCAGTACGCCATACGGTCCGAGCTGCTGATCCGGAAGCAGCGGCAGGATCACGAGCGCCACGACGAAGAACTTGATGGCGTCCTCTACTTCGACGTCGCTGACGATCTCGCGGGCAAAGCGATGGATGCGCTCCTTCGACACAAGCAGACCTGCGACAACCACAGAGATGGCCACGGCCAGAGCCGGACGTGTGTAGGCGAGCGCACCGAGCAGGTAGGTCGCGAGTGCGGCGATCGCTGTGGTCGTTCCGGGGTCTCTTTCGCTGGTGCGAAAGTATGCGAGCGCCAGCAGCGCCCCGACGACAACGAGCCCAGCCAGCACTGCCCACTCGTTGAAGCTCGCGACGATGGCCCCAACCAACGACAGGAGCGCGAACGAGCGCGACCCGGCAGGGAGCCTGCGGCTGTGGCTGCGTTCGCGCTCCAAGCCGAGCAGCAACCCAATGGCCAGCGCGACTAGGAACGGCTGGATTTGCTGCCAGCTCACAACGACTCCCGTTCAGCAGACCAACAACAGCACAACAATTATTGGCCCAACAAACAGGAATCCCCGGCCGGCCACGGAACCCAGCAACATTGGACGCCGTCTCAAAATAGACCGCATCTGAGAGCCACACGAGTACGCGTGGCGGTAACCCCGCGCGCGCAGCACGCGACACTCCCGCAACTACGGTGCAGGCGGGATGCGACGCCCCTGCAGCGAGGAGCCCGGGTGGCGGATCGTATTGCGCCCGAACTTGCGATTGTGCATGGGTTCGCGGGCCGACTTCTGGTGTTCGAGCTGCCGGATCAACTCATGCTTGGCTTCGTGAAGGGCGCGCGTGATGTCGGGGTTGTCGGCGACGGCCACCAGTGGCGGGAGACCAGGCAACGTCGTGCGCAACGTGACGCGCTGCTCCTTGCGGCCGCGGTTCTGTAACGAGACTTCCAGGCTGACGTCAAGCGCGTCCCAGCGGCCCAGATGCGGCTCGAGCGTCGCCAACGCCCCCAGGACGTGCGGACGTTCTTTGGCGACGAATCCCGCACCCATGTGCAGGACGTACTCGCCGAGCGGATTGCGCGCTCTGGCGGTGGACCTTTTCATCATGCTGATTGTGACCTCATCTCGTGCGATCTGGCTGCTGAACGATCGTGTCCAGCAGCTGCGGAAGTTGCGCGGTGGCGATGCCGATGGCGCCGTCGGCAATCCCGTACGGAAGCACCAGGGTGTCGGCGTGAACGAGCGCGCCGCAGGAGTAGACGACGTTGGGCACGTAGCCGTTTTGTTCGTCGTGGGCGGGGCTCAGTAGTGCGCGCCGTAACCGGCCGAGCACCCGGGTCGGGTCGTCGAGGTCAAGCAGAATCGCGCCGATGCGATACGTGCGCATGGGTCCGACGCCGTGGGTGAGCACCAGCCACCCTGCGTCGGTTTCGATTGGCGGGCCACAGTTTCCGAGTTGCAGTGCTTCCCACGCCTCGGCCGGTTGCTGGCAGGGCGAGGCGCTCGTCCAGACCGCAAGATGGTCGGCGAAGGCGACGGTGTTCGACTCGCGGTCCGATCGTGACATGGCCGCGTAGCGACCGTGTATTCGCCGGGGGAACAATGCCAAACCCTTGTTGGCCGCGGCCTTCCCGACGAGCGGCCCAGAGGTGAAGGACCGAAAGTCCTTGGTCTCGAGCAGTTGTTGGCTGATGTGGGACCCGCTGTAGGCCGTATAAGTGGCGTAATAGGTGACCGAGCCGTCGTCATCGACGAAGCGAACGAAGCGGGCGTCTTCCATGCCGGCCTGCTCGGCCTCCATCGACGGCCACAGGACGCGCTCGGAAACCGATACCTCGCTGGGGAATTCGATTGCATAGCACCGAGCGGCAATAGCGTGGATCAGGGCGACGGTGCGCTCGACATGCCCACGGGTGCTCAGGTGGGCCCGGAGATTGTCGAGTCGCGCGTTCAGGTCGGATCGCGTGAAACGGTCGCCGAGTCCATCTAGGACGTAGTTCGCGGCCTCACCGCCATCGCCGAAGCAGTCGAGTTCGGCGCGGAACACCGCGGCCTCGAGCAGCGCGTCCGATACGCTGCCGGTAGTGGCGAAGTGAGCCGGCTCGTCGATCGTGGCCCGGCCCGAGGCGTCGACGACACCGGTGCGGAACCCGATGGACGAGCGGTGTCCTTCCCCGATCCCCCGCACGCTCATCACGAATCTCAGGCTGCCTGCCGCGGTGTCGGTCTGGTCGGGGTGGGCCACAATGCTGGGGTTGCACAGCGCCGCCCCCTCGATGGCGTACTCGCTGGTAAAGGCCGCTCCTAGCAACAGGATTCGCGCATCGGAGAGGTGGGTATCGGGATCCAGGCGGTCGGCGAGCTCGCGGGCGTGCCGACGGAAGGTACCCACCAGGTCACGGTGGCGTCCGTCGAAGCGGGTCATGACGTCGTCCAGGGACGACCGAACGTCGTCGTCGGTCAGCGCGAGGATGCGCTTGAGCACCACTCCGGCCCGTGACTCCTGAAGCTCGAAGCCCTCCTGGCCGGGCACGAAGAGCCGGGTGATCACCCGCGCCGAATTCGCCGCGATGCGGTCGGGGCTGCGGGTGACGAGCCCGGTACGCATCAAAGTCATTGTGGGACCGGCGAAAAGCGCTGTGCATGCTGCAGAGTCGAGATCACCGCAAGGGTCGATTCGGCGCCCTGGTTGAGGTTGACGCAATCGGCGAGCAATCCGTCGAAGCCACCACCGGTCTGGGTGTCCCACATGACCAACCCGGAGTCGTTGGCGCCCTGGAACCAGGCGACGGCCGACCGGATCCCTTCCGGCCAGAGGGCCCGCGGATCGGCAGCCATGGCGCGTGCGCAGGCGTCGGCGAGAGTGGCCACCTCGATCGGCTGCTGATCGAAGGCGGGCAGGCTGTCCTGCGGTCCCCGGCCGCCCACGGCGGTGGGCGACAGGTGGCCGTCAATCGTTTCGTAGTCGAGCAGCCATTCCAGCAGATCCAGGCCACGCTGTTTCAGGTCCGGGTCGTCCAGCGCGACGCCGGCAGCGATCATCGCCTCGGGGAGAATCGCATTCGCGTAGGTGAGCCTTGGCTCGGGCCATGGCCAGTCGGACGTGGTCTCGGGTCTCGCGACAGTGGCGGCATAGTCGGTGAGGAGTCGCAGGGCTGCGGAATTACCGGGCTCGAAGTTGAGTAGTTCGGCGGCGCCGACGGCGGCGAACGCCATCGCCCGCGGCCACGGTGACCTGGCCTTGGCAGCGCGCTCGAACTGAATCACGGCCAGTCGGCGCACCAGGGACACGCTGCTGTGGGCGGCGGCGGTGCCGAGCCCCCAGATGCAGCGGCCCCAATGGTCGGCTGTAGTGGGCTGATCCGTCCACCGTCCGGCGTGGTCCATCCGGTTGCGGCAGGAGCCGTCATAGGACTGGGCTTCGTTCAAGAACTGCAGGGCCTTGCGGGTAAGACCCTTCACGGCCCCCGGTGCGTCGGGCTCGCGGGTGCTGACCACGAGCACTCTGGCCATGTCGTCGGTGCAGTACCCGTGCTCACGGCGGGGCTCGCTCATGCAGGCGTGCTCGAATGTGGCGCGATGGTCCGTCATGTGCAGCAGGTGTGCGAACACCGGCGTGGGCGCGGTGCCGGTCACGTCAGCGCGGACTGGGTAGCAAGCAGCCGTTGCGCCACGCCGAGGTAGGTGTTGGCAACGACGGGCCAGGCGACGGTCGGGGCCAGTCCGCGGGCTTCGGCGGCCATGGACTCGGCGACGTCCGGATCGGTGAGCAGCCGGCGCAGCGCTGCGAGGAGTGCGTCGGGTTCGTCGTGCGCGACGACGATGCCCGCGCCGCTGCCGAGAAGCTCGACCGCGTGCGGGAAAGCGGTTGCGACGATCGGCCGGCCACTCGCGACGGAGTCGACCAGCACACCGGAGGTGACCTGGTCCTTCGAGTCGTAGGGCAGGACTACAACGGTAGCGGCCTGGATGAGCGCGGTGAGCTCTTCGGGGGTGCGGTACACGGCGTCGAAGGACACCGAATCGGTGACGCCGAGGCGTTTCGCCTGCGCGACAAGTGCTTCGCGATATCTTTCCCCCTGCGCGGCGAGGACCTTGGGGTGAGTGCGGCCGGCGATGATGTACCGGGGCGGATTGGGCAGGTCCGTCAGCGAAGCCATGGCGTCGATGACCCGCTCGATGCCCTTGCCCGGTCCCAGCAGACCCCAGGTCAGCATGGTCGGCCGGTCAGGATGCTGCATGCCGTTGGTCCTGGGGAGTGCTGCGCCGTGCGGGATGACGGTGACCTTGTGGTGGTCGACGGCGAAGCCTGCGTACAGGCGTTGGCGGGCCACCTGCGACATCACGATCACTTGATCGGCCAATGCCATCACCGATTCGAGCACCGAAAGTTGGTGTGGTGTCGGATGTTTGAGCACCGTGTGAACGACGACGATCGACGGGACGCGCAATCCGGCCATGATTTGGACGACCTCGTCTCCGTCGGGACCGCCATAGATGCCGTACTCGTGCTGGATGACGGCGACGTCGCTCTGGTTGAGGAGCTCGGCGGTCGCCGCGACCGACGCCGCCGAGCCATTGACGAGTTCGCCTGTGACGTAGGCGTTCTCGCAGACGTCACCGTCGGCGATGCGCACCACATTGACGTCGGCGCCTCTGGCGGTGAGTCCGTTCACCAGGGCAGCGCTGAAGGTCGCCAGGCCGCATGGTGTGGGCGAGTAGGTGCCGAGGACGCCAAAGCTCGGCACGTACGAAAAGTGTTGCATCCCAAAGGGTGCGATCAACGGCTGAAACAACGATCGAGCATTCAAAATTATCCCGACTGAGCGGTTAGAAAATATGTGGCCGGCGTGAGCGGATGCTCGGGCAGATCAGCGTCAGAAGCTGAGCCATTCCGGATCGGCTGGGAGTACCAGCACCCCTAACGCTACACCCTCACTGGTCGAAGCGCGTGGTCGCGGATATGCCCGCCGCCATCTTGACCGGAGTGCTTACATGAGGGCCAGGCAGACCGCTTTCGATGCCTGGACTGTTTCCTGGTGGAGCTAAGGGGATTCGAACCCCTGGTCTGACCAGGCAATATGCCGGCCTACCTGCCGTTTCGGTCCGTCTCGGTCCGTTTCGGTCCGTTTCGGTCCCGCTTGTTACCTGCGGATTCTCTTTCAGCTCTTGACGGCGTCAAAGGCCGCTCCAACTGCTGCACCAACCTTTCTCTCACCGTATGGCCCAGCGCCCCGACCCTGCCACTCAGGATCTACCGCCCACCATGGACTTGGTAACCCCGTCCCCAGCTCGGCGCGTCTCTCTCTACTCACTGCCTCGTCAGCGATAACTTCGAGGGCTGATGCCCAAGCAGACCAACGACTTCCAGCAGCTCATCGCCATGGTGGTAGAGCTGCTGGAGGACGGTGCGGTCGTTGAGGAGTCGAGGGAGTTTCCAGATCCGGACACCGGTGTGATGCGTGAGGTCGATGTGTATGCCCTCATCCGAGGCAAAGCCAACGGACAACAGATCGCTATCGCGGTCGAGTGCGTGGATCGCTCCCGGAAGATGGACGTTACGTGGGTCGAAGGGATGTACGGCAAGCACAGCGTATTGCAGGTCGCCGATCTCGTGCTGCTGGTCTCTGCGAAGGGTTTCTATCACTCGGCGGAGGTCAAGGCGAGGAGGTTCGGCTACAAAACGATCACCCCGGCGATCTCAGAGAAGCGCTTAGCCGTCACGATCTTTGGGGCTGGCAACCACCAAATGGGACTGAACATAGGCCATATGCAGCTTGTCAATCTGAATGTGCAGATGTCCGCCACTGGCCTCACGCCTGATTTCGCAATGGTGGAACCAGACGCCAACGTTTGCCTCTACAGGCGCGCCGACGGCGCGGAGCTGGTGACTGCCCAAAAGTACGCAACGGACATAGCCTTGAAGAACATGACGACAAAGGCCCCGGCGTTTCTGGCCGAGCAAGGGTCGCAGGAGCTGACGACGATCAGAGTCGATGCCCCCACGATTGATGGTGAGCGACTTCACGTGTTGATGCAATCGGCTGACGACGAGACGGAACTCCTAGCGGTACTGGACCAATTGGAGATCACCGTCAGACTCTCGGTCACCGGCATGACCCACCACACCCTCACTCATGGTGGCAACTTCAACGGTGCTGACTTCGCAACCGGAACCGGGCAAGTCGGGGACTACCCTTCACGATTCACCATGGTGAATACGCCCGCTGGCCCGCGAGGCATGCTGCGGACTCAGTACTACATCCCGGAGCAGAGCCAGTCTTAACCGGTCAACCGACCGCCATCAGCTCCCGATGCCGATGCGCTGCGGCAGCCTCAACGATCCGCTGCGCAGTCCTGTAGTTGATGCCTGACGTTTTCGCCGCAGCGTTAATTGACGCTCCGCCAAGCCTTGCGCTCAGTACCGCTATAACAGTCTCGACGGGCTGCGTAGTAGCACCGGTTGCAATCAGCTCGGATGCAAACTCAGCATCGACCGGCGGAATTTTTGCATCAAGCGGTGCCGCGCCAGTTTGCGCTGATGCCTGCACCGTATGTGCGCGATTGGGCTGCACCGCTGCAGAGGTCGTTACCGGCACATTGCTCCGCGCAGACGGCGCGAGCTGGGCTCTTGCGCTCTTTGTCGCAGGTGTCCCCGGCTCCCGCATCGCTGGAGTTTGTGTATTCGCGGGCAGAGCCCCGGTGCGGGAGCGGCGTGCTGGCTTGTCCCCCAGCGCAACCAACATCAAGGTGCTAACGGCGACTGTCGTGTCGATGATCGCGGGAAAAATCCATGCCGTTGCAGCGCTATATCCAATCGCCAGCATCAGGTCTCGTAGCGCAAGGAAGCTCAGAGCGAACGCGCCAATCCCGATTGCTGCGACAGCACCGAGCGCGCAGCGGTAAGCCATGCCCGATGCTCCCGCACGGACGGCGAGTGCGATGCCGTGCACGGCAGCCAGAAGAGCGATGGGAGGCACAGTAGCCGCGCCGATCTGGATGACGAGGCGCGAGATGTACGGCAGCACGGCGTGCGCAACATTGCCGATGAGGCTGACTGTTGTCGCTCCGATCAGGACGCTCCAGAAGAACCTGAGAGCGCGACTGTGGTTACGCAGAGTGGTTTCGACATGCCCCGTCATCTCGGCCTCCTCGTGGATGTGAGGTCATACGTCACGGTCTCGCCAGCTACTTCCACAACGATCTTGGCGTCCGCCCTTAGCGCCGCCAGGTACGCCGCCAACGTGCTGATCAGCATGTCGTCCTGCCGCTCGATCTTGCTGATCTGTGCTTGCCCAACACGGAGTTTGGCGGCCAGCTCCGTCTGGGTCAGACCGGCTGATCGGCGGAAAGCAGCAAGGTCGATCACGCAGCAAGATACTACTTTGAAGGAATACTACTGCAAAGTAGTAATCCCCTAAAGGCTGCGATCTAGCGCGATCTTCTGAAACCGCCGCAGGTTCGAATCCTGCCGGGGCACTCTCTGATCAGCAAAGACGTCAAAGGGTGCGAGATCCGTGCAACTGACGAGCTGCACAAACGCGCTGCCGATCATCCACCTATGGCCTCGCGTCCGCTGGCATGTCTATTGCCGACGCTGAAACGCGAACCTACCGGGCGAACATTGAGGCTCGCGTGCTTCTGAGTCGGGCCTGCGCGGGCGAGTCGCCTTTGATCACGCGACCCGGTGCGCTTCACTGGGCGTCGATGCCAGTATCAGTTCCAGTCATCGAAGACGACCCCCTGCCGGACGAGCCCCTCTATCACTACACCGACGCGGGCGGCCTGCACGGAATCCTCGAAAAAGAAGCGCTCTGGGCGACGCATGCCGCATACCTCAACGATTCGCAAGAGTTCGTCTTCGGTATTCAAAAAATCGAGGCGGAACTCCGCCAGCTGGCACAGCACCCACCCGATGAGGCGAAGGGCGCATGGGACCCCAACTTGCCTGAGTGGGCTATTCAGCCCGCAATCCAGCTCGCGATAAGCGGGCTCGGTGCGCGACTTGGGAAAGCAACAGTATCGCTACGCGAGAACCTCGGCCCATACGTCACATGTCTCTCACAATCCGAGGATCAACTCAGTCAGTGGCGTGGATACGGTCAAGGTGGCGGCTACTCGATACGTTTCAACACGCACAAACTGCGCGAATCAGTGCGGGACCACAACGCCGATCATCGCGTTGTTCGGATGCGATATGAAAAGCGCGGGGAGTTCGATCC
>JAQIZT010000533.1:0-22867 GCA_029228515.1 Populus alba x Populus x berolinensis | reverse complement strand
CTCGTACTTGAAAGATAGTTTAAATGTTTTAAAATTATAAAAATAATTTTTTAAAAAAAAAAAGTAGGATCTCTGTTCTGATACTTGAAAGATAGTTTAAATGTTTTAAAATTATAAAAAAATTTTATTACAAAACTAAGTAGGATCTCTGTTTCTGTAGTTGAAAGATAGTTTAAATGTTTTAAAATTATAAAAATAATTTTTTAAAAAAAGTAAGTAGGATCTCTGTTCTGATACTTGAAAGATAGTTTAAATGTTTTAAATTATAAAAATAATTTTATTACAAAACTAAGTAGGATCTCTGTTTCTGATAGTTGATTGATAGCTTAAATGTTTTGAAATTCTAAGACTAATTTTTTAAGAAAAGTAAGTAGGATCTCTTTTCTTGATACTTGAAAGATAGTTTAAATGTTTTAAAATTAAAAATAATTTTTTTAAAAAAGTAAGTAGGATCTCTGTTCTGATACTTGAAAGATAGTTTAAATGTTTTAAAATTATAAAAATAATTTTTTAAAAAAAGTAAGTAGGATCTCTGTTCTGATACTTGAAAGATAGTTTAAATGTTTTAAAATTATAAAAATAATTTTTTACAAAAATAAGTAGGATCTCTGTTCCTGATACTTGAAAGATAGTTTAAATGTTTTAAAATTATAAAAATATTTTTTAAAAAAGTAAGTAGGATCTTGTTTCTGATACTTGAAAGATAGTTTAAATGTTTAAAATTATAAAAATAATTTTATTACAAAACTAAGTAGGATCTCTGTTTCTGATAGTTGATTGATAGTTTAAATGTTTTGAAATTCTAAGACTAATTTTTTTAGAAAAGTAAGTAGGATCTCTTTCCTCTTACTTGAAAGATAGTTTAAATGTTTTAAAATTATAAAAATAATTTTATTACAAAACTAAGTAGGATCTCTGTTTCTGATAGTTGATTGATAGCTTAAATGTTTTAAAATTCTAAGACTAATTTTTTAAGAAAAGTAAGTAGGATCTCTGTTCTGATACTTGAAAGATAGTTTAAATGTTTTAAAAATATAAAAATAATTTTTTTACAAAACTAAGTAGGATCTCTGTTTCTGATAGTTGATTGATAGCTTAAATGTTTTGAAATTCTAAGACTAATTTTTAAGAAAAGTAAGTAGGATCTCTTTCCTCGTACTTGAAAGATAGTTTAAATGTTTTAAAATTATAAAAATAATTTTTTTAAAAAAAGTAAGTAGGATCTCTGTTCTGATACTTGAAAGATAGTTTAAATGTTTTAAAATTATAAAAATAATTTTATTACAAAACTAAGTAGGATCTCTGTTTCTGATAGTTGATTGATAGCTTAAATGTTTTGAAATTCTAAGACTAATTTTTTTAAGAAAAGTAAGTAGGATCTCTTGTCCTCGTACTTGAAAGATAGTTTAAATGTTTTAAAATTATAAAAATAATTTTTTAAAAAAATAAGTAGGATCTCTGTTCTGATACTTGAAAGATAGTTTAAATGTTTTAAAATTATAAAAATAATTTATTAAAAACTAAGTAGGATCTCTGTTTCTGATAGTTGATTGATAGCTTAAATGTTTTGAAATTCTAAGACTAATTTTTTAAGAAAAGTAAGTAGGATCTCTGTTCCTCGTACTTGAAAGATAGTTTAAATGTTTTAAAATTATAAAAATAATTTTTTTAAAAAAGTAAGTAGGATCTCTGTTCTGATACTTGAAAGATAGTTTAAATGTTTTAAAATTATAAAAATAATTTTATTACAAAACTAAGTAGGATCTCTGTTTCTGATAGTTGATTGATAGCTTAAATGTTTTGAAATTCTAAGACTAATTTTTTAAGAAAAGTAAGTAGGATCTCTGTTCCTCATACTTGAAAGATAGTTTAAATGTTTAAAATTAAAAAATAATTTTTTTAAAAAGTAAGTAGGATCTCTGTTCTGATACTTGAAAGATAGTTTAAATGTTTTAAAATTATAAAAATAATTTTATTACAAAACTAAGTAGGATCTCTGTTTCTGATAGTTGATTGATAGCTTAAATGTTTTGAAATTCTAAGACTAATTTTTTAAGAAAAGTAAGTAGGATCTCTTTTCCTCGTACTTGAAAGATAGTTTAAATGTTTTAAAATTATAAAAATAATTTTTTTAAAAAAGTAAGTAGGATCTCTGTTCTGATACTTGAAAGATAGTTTAAATGTTTTAAAATTATAAAAATAATTTTATTACAAAACTAAGTAGGATCTCTGTTTCTGATAGTTGATTGATAGCTTAAATGTTTTGAAATTCTAAGACTAATTTTTTAAGAAAAGTAAGTAGGATCTCTTTCCTCGTACTTGAAAGATAGTTTAAATGTTTTAAAATTATAAAAATAATTTTTTTAAAAAAAGTAAGTAGGATCTCTGTTCTGATACTTGAAAGATAGTTAAATGTTTTAAATTATAAAAATAATTTATTACAAAACTAAGTAGGATCTCTGTTTCTGATAGTTGATTGATAGCTTAAATGTTTTGAAATTCTAAGACTAATTTTTTAAGAAAAGTAAGTAGGATCTCTGTTCCTCGTACTTGAAAGATAGTTTAAATGTTTTAAAATTATAAAAAAATATTTTTTAAAAAAAGTAAGTAGGATCTCTGTTCTGATACTTGAAAGATAGTTTAAATGTTTTAAAATTATAAAAATAATTTTATTACAAAACTAAGTAGGATCTCTGTTTCTGATAGTTGATTGATAGCTTAAATGTTTTGAAATTCTAAGACTAATTTTTAAGAAAAGTAAGTAGGATCTCTGTTCCTCTACTTGAAAGATAGTTTAAATGTTTTAAAATTATAAAAATAATTTTTTTAAAAAAGTAAGTAGGATCTCTGTTCTGATACTTGAAAGATAGTTTAAATGTTTTAAATTATAAAAATAATTTTTTACAAAACTAAGTAGGATCTCTGTTCTGATAGTTGATTGATAGTTAAATGTTTTGAAATTCTAAGACTAATTTTTTTAGAAAAAAAGTAGGATCTCTTATCCTCTTACTTGAAAGATAGTTTAAATGTTTTAAAATTATAAAAATAATTTTTTAAAAAAACTAAGTAGGATCTCTGTTTCTGATAGTTGATTGATAGCTTAAATGTTTTGAAATTCTAAGACTAATTTTTTAAGAAAATAAGTAGGATCTCTGTTTCCTCGTACTTGAAAGATAGTTTAAATGTTTTAAAATTATAAAAATAATTTTTAAAAAAAGTAAGTAGGATCTCTGTTCTGATACTTGAAAGATAGTTTAAATGTTTTAAAATTATAAAAATAATTTATTACAAAACTAAGTAGGATCTCTGTTTCTGATAGTTGATTGATAGTTAAATGTTTTGAAATTCTAAGACTAATTTTTTAAGAAAATAAGTAGGATCTCTGTTCCTCGTACTTGAAAGATAGTTTAAATGTTTTAAAATTATAAAAATAATTTTTTAAAAAAAGTAAGTAGGATCTCTGTTCTGATACTTGAAAGATAGTTTAAATGTTTTAAAATTATAAAATAATTTTTTACAAAACTAAGTAGGATCTCTGTTTCTGATACTTGAAAGATAGTTTAAATGTTTTAAATTATAAAAAATATTTTTTTAAAAAAGTAAGTAGGATCTCTGTTCTGATACTTGAAAGATAGTTTTAAATGTTTTTAAAATTTATAAAAATTAATTTCATTACAAAAATAAGTAGGATCTCTGTTTCTGATAGTTGATTGACAGCTTAAATGTTTTGAAATTCTAAGACTAATTTTTTTAGAAAAGTAAGTAGGATCTCTTATCCTCTTTCTCGAAAATTAGTTTAAATGTTTTAAAATTATAAAAATAATTTTATTGAAAACTAAGTAGGATCCCTGTTTCTGATAGTTGAATGATAGATTTAAATGTTTTGAAAATTCTATTAAGGACTAATTTTTTATTCAAAACTATAAGTAGGGATCTCTTGTTCCTGATAC
Organism: Populus alba x Populus x berolinensis; assembly: GCA_029228515.1. Taxonomy (NCBI): domain Eukaryota; kingdom Viridiplantae; phylum Streptophyta; class Magnoliopsida; order Malpighiales; family Salicaceae; genus Populus; species Populus alba x Populus x berolinensis. Next base: position 18,917 of record JAQIZT010000533.1, on the reverse strand, counting down.
TTGAAAGATATATTTAAAAGTTTTAAAATTATAAAAATAATTTTTTTAAAAAATTAAGTAGGATCTTATGTTCTGATAATTGAAACATAGTTTTGAAGGTTTAAATTTATAAAAATAATTTTATTACAAAACTAAGTAGGATCTCTGTTTCTCATAGTTGATTGATACCTTAAATGGTTTGAAAATTGTAAACTTAATTTTTTAAGAAATTAAGTAGGAATCTCTGTTCCTCGTAGTGAAAGATAATTTAAATGTTTTAAAATTATAAAAATAATTTTTTTAAAAAAGTAAGTAGGATCTCTAATTCTGATACTTGAAAGATAGTTTAAATGTTTTAAAATTATTAAAAAATAATTTCATTACAAAACTAAGTAGGATATTTGTTTCTGATAGTTGATTGATGGCTTAATGGTTTTGGAAATTTCTAAAGATTAATTTTTTTAGAAAAGAAAGTAGGATATCTTATCCTCTTTCTTGAAAGATAGTTTAAATGTTTTTAAAAATTAAAAAAATAATTTCATTACAAAACTAAGTAGGATCTCTGTTTCTAATAGTTGATTGATAGTTTAATTGTTTTTTGAAAATTTCTAAGACTAATTTTTTAAGAAAGATAAGTAGGATCTCTGTTCCTGATACTTGAAAGATAGTTTAAATGTTTTAAAATTATAAAAATAATTTTTTAAAAAAAACTAAGTAGGATCTATGTTCTGATACTTGAAATAGTTTAATTAAATGTTTTAAAATTATAAAAATAATTTTTAAAAAAGTAATTATTATCTCTGTTCTGATACTTGAAAGATAGTTTAAATGTTTTTAAAAATTATAAAAATAATTTTTTTACAAAACTAAGTAGGATCTCCGTTTCTGATTAGTTGAATGATAGCTTAAATCTTTTGAATTCTAAGACTAATTTTTTTTAGAAATGTAAGTAGGGATCTCTGTATCCTTTTCTTGAAAGATAGTATTTAAATGTTTTTAAAAAGTTTAAAAATAATTTTATTACAAATCTAAGTAGGGATCTCTGTTTCTCATAGTTGATTGATAGCTTCAAATGTATGAAATTCTAAGACTAATTTTTTTAAGAAAAGTAAGTAGGATCTCTTTTTGTGTTACTTGAATGATATTTTAAAAGTTTTAAATTTATGAAAATATTTTTTTAAGAAAAAGTAAGTAGGATCTTCGTTTCTGATAGATGTAGGTAGTTTAAAATGTTTAAAAATTATAAAATTTAATTTTTTAAAAAAAAGTATGTAGGATCTTTGTTATGCTACTTCAAAGGATAGTTTAAATGTTTTAAAAGTATAAAAATAATTTTATTACAAAACTAAGTAGGATTCTCTGTTTCTGGATAGTTGATTGATTGATTAAATGTTTTGATAATTCTAAGACTATTTTTTTTTTAGAAAACATAAGTAGGATCTTTGTTCTCGATACATGAATGATACTTTAAATGTTTTTAAAGTTTTTAAAAATAAATTTTTAAAAAAACTAAGTAGGATCTAATGTTCTGATACTTGAAATGATAGTTTAAATGTTTTAAAATTATAAAAAATAATTTTATTTACAAAAACTACGTAGGATACTCTGTTTCTCTAGTTGATTGATAAGTTAAATGTTTTGAAATTGGTAAGACTAATTTTTTTAAGAAACATAAGTAGGATCTCTGTTCCTCCGTATTGAAAGATAGTTTAAATGTTTTAAAATTTATTAATAACGATTTTTCTAAAAAGGAGTTAGGATCTATGTTCTGATACTTGAAAGATAGTTTAAATTGTTTTAAATTTATAAAAATAATTTTATTACAAAACTAAGTAGGATCTCTGTTTCTGATAGTTGATTGACAGCTTCTTAAATGTTTTGAAAAATTCTAAGACTAATTTTTTTTACGAAAGTAAGTAGGTTCTCTTATCCTCTTTCTTGAAAAATATTTTAAATGTTTTAAAATTATAAAAGTAATTTTATTAGAAAACTAAGTAGGATCTCTGTTTTCTGATAGTTGATTGATAGATTAAATGTGTTGAAATTATAAGAATTATTTTTTAACACAACTTAAGTTAGGATCTCTGTTCCTCGTACTTGGAAAGTTTAGTTTAAATGTTTTAAAATTTTAAAAACGTGTTTTTAAAACAAAATAGTGAGTAGTAGGATCTATGTTTCTGATACTTGAAAAGATAGTTTAAATGTTTTCATAATGTTAAAAATAATTTTATTACAAAACTAATTAGGATCTCTGTTATCTGATAGTTGATTGACTGCATAACTGTTTTGAAAATTTAAGTACTAATTTTTTTTAGAAAAGTAAGTAGGATACTCTTATCCTCTTTCTTGAAAGATTGTTTAAATGTTTTAAAATTATAAAAAATTATTTTTATTAGAACAAACTAAGTAGGATCGCTGTTTCTGGATAGTTGATTGATAGATTAAATGTTTTGAAATTCTAGACTAATTTTATTAAGAAACATTAAGTAGGAATCTCTGTCCCTCGTAACTTGAAAGATAGTTTAAATGTTTTGAAATTCAAAAAATAATTTTTTTTTAGAAAAGTAAGTAGGATCTCGGTTATCCTGATACTTGGAAAGATAGTTTAAATGTTTTAAAATTAAAAAATAATTTTAAATAGTTTTTTTAAAAAGTAAGTAGGAGCTTTGTTCTGATACTTGAAAGATAGTTTAAATGTTTTTAAAAAACTTATAAAAATAATTTTATTACAAAACTTAGTAGGATCTCTGTTTCTCGTATTGAAAGTTTTTTTTTTTTTAGCTTAGAGGTTTTACAATTATAAAAATAATTTTTTTAAAAAAGAAAGTAGGATCTTGGTTTCTGATACTTGAAAGATAGTTTAAATGTTTTAAAATTATAAAAATAATTTTAATTACAAACTAAGTAGGATCTCTGTTTCTTATAGTTTGATTGTAGCTTATATGTATGAAATTCTAAAGACTAATGTTTTAAGAAAAGTAAGTTAGGATTCTCTTTTACTGAGACTTGAATGATATTTTAAATGTTTGAAAATTATGAAAATTTTTTTTTAAAGAAAGGAAGTAGGATCTTTGTTTTCTGATAGTTGTAAGGAGTTCAAATGTTTTAAAAATTATAGAAATAATTTTTTTAAATAAAGTAAGTAGGATCTTGTTCTGATACTTGAAAGTTAGATAGTTTAGATGTTTTCATATTTATAAAAATTAATTTGTTTACAATACTAAGTAGGATCTCTGTTTTCCATAATTGATTGATAGATTAAATGTTTTGAAATTCTAAGACTAATTTTTTAAGCAAAGTAAGTAGTATCTTTTTTGCTGGTTATTGAATGATATTTTTAATCGTTTCGAAAATTATAAAAATGATTTTTTTAAAAAAACTAAGTAAGACCTCTGTTCTGATACTTGAAAGATAGTTTTAAATGTTTTAAAATTATAAAAATAATTTTTTTAACAAACTAAGTAGGATCTCTGTTTCTCATAGTTGATTGATAGCTTAAATGTTTTGAAATTTCTTAAGACTAATTTTTTTAGAAATGTAAGTAGGATCTCTATCCTCTTTCTTGTAAAGTTAGTTTAAATGTTTTTTTAAAAGTATAAAATAATTTTTTTAAAAAAAGTTAAGTAGGATCTCTGTTAATGTACTTGAAAGATAAAGTTTAAATGTTTTAAAATTATAAAAATAATTTTATAACAAAAAACTAAGTAGGATCTCTGTTTCTGATAGTTGATTGATAGCTTAAATGTTTTGAAATTCTAAGGACTAATTTTTTAAGAAAAGTAAAGTAGGAAATCTCTTTTGCTGATACTTGAATGATATTTTAAATGTTTTAAATTTATGAAAATAATTTTTTAGAAAAAGTAAGTAGGATCTTTGTTTTTGATAGAATGTAAGGTAGTTTAAATGTTTTAAAAAATTATAATTTTTTTTTTTTAAAAAAGTAAGTCGGATCTTTGTTCTGATACTTCAAAGATAGTTTAAATGTTTTAAAATTATAAAATTAATTTTATTACAAAAAACTAAGTAGGATCTCTGTTTCTGATAGTTGATTGATTGATAAATGTTTCTGAAATTCTAAGACTATTTTTTTAAGAAACATAAGTATGATCTTTGTTCCTCGATACTTGAAATATACTTAAATGTTTTAAAATTATAAAAATAATTTTTTAAAAAAACTAAGTAGGATCTATGTTCTGATACTTGAAAGATAGTTTAAAATGTTTTAAAATTATAAAAATAAATTTATTACAAAACTAAGTAGGATCTTTCTGTTTCTCAATTAGTTGATTGATAAGTTAAATGTTTTGAAATTGTAAGACTAATCTTTTAAGAAACATAAGTAGGGAATCTCTGTTCCTCGTACTTGAAAGATAGTTTAAATGTTTTTAAAAATTATAAAAACGTTTTTTTAAAACGTGAGTAGGACCTATGTTCTGATACTTGAAAGATAGTTTAAATGTCTTTAAATTATAAAAATAATTTCATTACAAAACTAAGTAGGATCTCTGGTTTCTGATAGTTGATTGACAGCTTAAATGTTTTGATATTCTTAAGACTAATTTTTTTAGAAAAGTAAGTAGGATTCTATATCCTCTTTCTCGAAATATAGTTTAAATGTTTTTAAAAATTATAAAAAATAATTTTATTTAGAAAACTAAGTAGGATCTCTGTTTCTGATAGTTGATTGATAGATTAAATGTATTTGAAATTCTAAGACTAATGTTTTTAACAAAGTAAGTAGGATCTCTTATCCTCTTACTTGAAAGATAGTTTAAATGTTTTAAAATTATAAAAATAATTTTATTAGAAAACTAAGTAGGATCTCTGTTTCTGATAGTTGATTGATAGCTTAAATGTTTTGAAAATTATAAAACTAATTTTTTAAGAAAATAAGTAGGATCTCTGTTCCTCGTACTTGAATGATAATTTAAAAGTTTTAAAATTATAAAAATAATTTTTTTAAAAAATTAAGTAGGATCTATGTTCTGATAATTGAAACATAGTTTGAATGTTTTGAAATTATAAAAATAATTTTATTACAAAATTAAAAAGTAGGATCTCTGTTTCTCATAGTTGATTGATACCTTAAATGTTTTGAAATTGTAAAACTAATTTTTTAAGAAATAAAAGTAGGATCTCTGTTCCTCGTTAGTTGAAAGATAATTTAAAATGTTTTAAATTTATAAAAATAATTTTTTTAAAAAAGTAAGTAGGATCTCTATTCTGATACTTGAAAGATAAGTTTAAATGTTTTAAAATTTATAAAACTCATTTTCTTACAAAACTAAGTAGGATATTTGTTTCTAATAGTTGATTGATAGCTTTAAATGTTTTGAAATTCTAAGAGTAATTTTTTTAGAACGAATAGGTAGGATCTCTTATCCTCGTTCTTGAAAGATAGTTTAATTGTTTTAAAATTATAAAAATAATTTTTTAAAAAAAGTAAGTAGGATCTCTGTTCTGATACTTGAAAGATAGTTAAATGTTTTAAAATTATAAAAATAATTTCATTACAAAACTAAGTAGTGGATCTCTGTTTCTAATAGTTGATTGATAGCTTAAATGTTTTGAAAATTCTAAGATCTTAATTTTTTTAGAAAAGAAAGTAGGATCTCTTATCCTCTTTCTTGAAAGATAGTTTAAATGTTTTAAAATTATAAAAATAATTTTTGTTTAGAAAAACTAAGTAGGATCTCTGTTTCTGATAGTTGATTGATAGCTTAAATATTTTGAAATTTCTAAGACTAATTTTTTAGAAAATGTAAGTAGGATCTCTTATCCTCTTTCTTGAAAGATAGTTTAAATGTTTTAAAAGTATAAAAATAATTTTTTATTTACAAATCTAAGTAGTGATCCTCTGTTTCTCATAGTTGATTGAATAGCTTCAATGTTTGAAATTCTAAGACTCAAAATTTTTTTTTAAGAAAAGTATAGTAGGATCTCTTTTGCTGATACTTGAATTGATATTTTAAATGTTTTAAAATTATGAAAATATTTTTTAAGAAAAGTAAGTAGTGATCTTTGTTTTTGTTAGATGTAAGGTAGTTTAAATGTTTTAAATTTATAAAACATTTTTTTTAAAAAAAAAAAGTAAGTAGGAATCTTTTGTTCTGATACTTCAAAGATAGTTTAAATGTTTTAAAATTATAAAAATAATTTTATTACAAAACTAAGTAGGATCTCTGTTTCTGATAGTTGATTGATAGATTAAATGTTTTGGAAATTCTAAGACTAATTTTTTAAGAAACATAAGTAGGATCTTTGTTCCTCGAACTTGAAAGATACTTTAAAATGTTTTAAAATTATTATAAATAAATTTTTAAAAAAACTAAGTAGATTCTATGTTCTGATACTTGGAAAGATAGTTTTTTAAATGTTTTAAAATTATAAAAATAATTTTTATACAAAACTAAGTAGGATCTCTGTTTCTCATAGTTGATTGATAGCTTAAATGTTTTGAAATGGTAAGACTAATTTTTTTTAAGAAACATAAGTAGGATCTCTGTTCCTCGTACTTGAAACGATAGGTTTAAAATGTTTAAAAATTATAAAAACGATTTTTTTAAAAAAATTGAGTAGGACCTATGTTCTGATACTTGAAAGATAGTTTTAAATGTTTTAAAATTATAAAAATAATTTCATTTACAAAACTAAGTAGGATCACTGTTTCTGATAGTTGATTGACAGCTTAAATGTTTTGAAATTTCTAAGACTAATTTTTTTAAGAAAAGTACGTAGGATCTCTTAATCCTCTTTCTCGAAAGATAGTTTTTAAATGTTTTAAAATTATAAAAGTAATTTTATTAGGAAAACTAAGTAGGATCTCTGGGTTTCTGATAAGTTGATTGAAAGATTAAATGTTTTGAAATTCTAAGACTAATTTTATAACAAAAGTAAGTTAGGATCTCTGTTCCTGATACTTGAAAGATAGTTTAAATGTTTAAAAATTATAAAAAGATTTTTTTTTTAAAAAAGTGAGTAGGATCTGATGTTCTGATACTTGAAAGATAGTTTAAATGTTTTAAAATTATAATAAATAATTTCATTACAAAACTTAATTAGGATTCTACTGTTTCTGTTAGTTGATTGACAGCATAAATGTTTTGAAATTCTAAGACTAATTTTTTTAGAAAAGTAAGTAGGATATCTTTATCCTTCTTTTGTAAGATAGTTTTAAATGTTTTAAAATTATTTATATAAATTATTTTTAATTAGAAAAAAACTAAGTAGGATCGCTTGTTTCTGATAGATGATTGATAGATTTAAATGTTTTGAAATTCTAAGACTAATGTTATTAAGAAACATAAGTAGGATCTCTGTTCCTCGTACTTGAAAGATAGTTTACAATGTTTTTAAAATTAGAAAAAATAATTTTTTTAAAAAAGTACAGTACGGGAAATCTCTTGTTCTGATACTTGAAAGATAGTTTTTAGATGTTTTAAAATTATAAAAATAATTTTTTTTAAAAAGTTAAGTAGGGATCTCTATTCTGATACTTCGAAAGATAGTTTAAATGTTTTAAAATTATAAAAATCATTTCATTACAAAACTAAGTAGGATATCTGTTTCTAATAGTTGATTGATAGCTTAAATGTTTTGAAATTCTAAGACTAATGTTTTTAGAAAAGAAAAGTAGGATCTCTTATCCTTCTTTCTTGAAAGATTAGTTTAGATGTTTTTTTAAAATTAAAAAAAATATTTCATTAACAAACTAAGTAGGATCTCTGTTTCTAATAGTGATTGATAGCGTAAATGTTTTGAAATTCTAAGGACTTATTTTTTTAGAAAAGAAAGTAGGATCTCTTATCCTCTTTCTTGAAAGATAGTTTAAATGTTTGTAAAATTATAAAAATAAATTTTTTTAGAAAACTAAGTTAGGATCTACGTTTCTGATAGTTGATTGATAGCTTAAATGTTTTGAAATTCTAAGACTAATTTTTTAAGAAAACTAAGTATGATCTCTGTTCCTCGTACTTGAAAGATAGTTTAAAAGTTTTGAAATTATAACAATAATGTTTTAAGAAAACTATAGTAGGATCTGTGTTCTCGTACTTGAAAGATAGTTTAAATGTTTTAAAATTATAAAAAATAATTTTTAAAAAAAGTAAGTAGGATCTTTGTTACTGATACTTGAAAGATAGTTTAAATGTTTTAAAAATTATAAAAAATAATTTTATTACAAAACTAAAAAAAAAAAAAAAAGTAGTGATCTCTGTATCTCGTACTTGAAAGATAGTTCAAATGTTTTAAAATTATAAAAATAAATCTTTTTTAAAAAGGAAAGTATGGATCTGTGTTCTGGTGATACTTGAAAGATAGTTTTAAATGTTTTAAAATTATTAAAATAATTTTTTATACAAACTAAGTAGGATCTTCTGATTTCTCATAATTGATTGATAGCTTAAAAGTTTTGAAATTCTAAGACTAATTTTGTAGATAAAAGTAGTAGGATCTCTTTTGCTGATACTTGAATGATATTTTAAATGTTTGAAAATTATAAAATGATTTTTTAAAAAAAATGAAGTAGGACCTCTGTTCTGGACTTGAAAGATAGTTTAAATGTTTTAAAAATTATAAAAATAATTTTAATTACAAAACTAAGTAGGATCTCTGTTTCTCATAGTTGATTGTTAGCTTAAATGTTTTGAAATTCTAAGACTAATTTTTTTAAGAAAAGTAAGTAGGATCTCTTATCCTCTTTCTTGAAAGATAGATTAATTGTTTTAAAAGTATAAAACTAATTTTTGTGAAAAGTAAGTTGGATCTCTGTTCTGATACTTGAAAGATAGTTTCATGTTATAAAATTATAAAATTAATTTTATTACAAAACTATGTTGGGAGATCTATGTTTCTGATAGTTGGATTGATAGATTAAATGTTTTGAACTTCTAAGACTAATTTTTTTGAAAAGTAAGTAGGATCTCTTATCCTCGTTCTTGAAAGATAGTTTAAATGTTTTAAAAGTAGAAAAATATATTTTTTTTCAAAACAGTAAGTAGGATCTCTGTTCTGATACTTGAAAGATAATTTAAATGTTTTAAAATGATAAAAATAATTTGTTTACAATATTAAGTAGCATCTCTGTTTATGTTAGTTGAAAGATAGTTTAAATGTTTCAATTATGAGAACAATTTTTTTAAAAAAAGTTTCTAGGATCTCAGTTTTAGTAGTTGAAAAATAGTTTTACATTATTTTAAATTATAAAAATAATTTTATTAGAAAACTAAGTAGGATCTGCTGTTTCTGATAGTTGATTGATAGCTTAAATGTTATGAAATTCTAGGACTAATTTTTTTGAGAAAAGTAAGTAGGATCTCTTATCATCGTACTTGAAAGATAGTTAAAATGTTTTAAATTATAAAAATAATTTTTTAAAAAAAGTAAGTAGGATCTCTGTTTCTGATACTTGAAAGATAGTTTAAATGTTTTAAAATTATAAAAATAATTTTTTAAAAAGTAAGTAGGATCTCTGTTTTTGATACTTGAAAGATAGTTAAATGTTTTAACATTTATAAAAATAATTTTATAAGATAACTAAGTTTAGGATTCTATGTTTCTCATAATTGATTTGATAGCTTAGTATGTTTTTGAAATTCTCAAGACTAATTTTTTTAAGAAAAGTATGTAGGATCTCTTTTGCTCGAACTTGAATGATATTTTAAAATGTTTGAAAATTATAAAATTGATTTTTTTAAAAAAACTAAGTAGGACCTCTGTTATGATACTTGAAAGATTAGTTTTAAATGTTTTTAAAATTATAAAAATTAATCTATTACAAAACTAAGGTAGGATCTCTGTTTCTCATATTTGATTGATATCTTCTATGTTTTGAAATTCTAAGACTAATTTTTTTTACAAAAGTAAGTAGGATCTATTATCCTCTCTTCTTGGAAAGGATAGTTTTTCAATGTTATAAAAGGATAAAAATAATTTTTTTTGAAAAGTAAGTAGGATCTCTGTTTCTGATACTTGAAAGATAGTTTAAATGTTTTAAAATTATAAAAAATAATTTTTATAACAAAACTAAGTAGGATCTCTGTTTCTGATTGTTGATTTGATAGCTTAAATGTTTTGAAATTCCTAAGACTAATTTTTTAAGAAAAAGTAAGTAGGATCTCTGTATCCTCTTACTTGAAAGATAGTTTAAATGTTTTAAAATTATAAAAATAATTTTTTAAAAAGTAAGTAGGATCTCTGTTCTGATACTTGAAAGATAGTTTAAATGTTTTAAAATTATAAAAATAATTTTATTACAAAACTAAGTAGGATCTCTGTTTCTGATAGTTGATTGATAGCTTAAATGTTTTGAAATTCTAAGACTAATTTTTTTAGAAAAGTAAGTAGGATCTCTTATCCTCTTTCTTGAAAGATAGTTTAAATGTTTTAAAATTATAAAAATAATTTTTTAAAAAAGTAAGTAGGATCTCTGTTCTGATACTTGAAAGATAGTTTAAATGTTTTAAAATTATAAAAATAATTTTTTACAAAAATAAGTAGGATCTCTGTTTTTGTTAGTTGAAAGATAGTTTAAATGTTTTCAAATTATAAAAAAAATTTTTTAAAAAAAGTAAGTAGGATCTCTGTTTCTGATACTTGAAAGATAGTTTAAATGTTTTAAAATTATAAAAATAATTTTATTACAAAACTAAGTAGGATCTCTGTTTCTGATAGTTGATTGATAGCTTAAATGTTTTGAAATTCTAAGACTAATTTTTTAGAAAAGTAAGTAGGATCTCTTATCCTCTTACTTGAAAGATAGTTTAAATGTTTTAAAATTATAAAAATAATTTTTTTAAAAAAGTAAGTAGGATCTCTGTTCTGATACTTGAAAGATAGTTTAAATGTTTTAAAATTATAAAAATAATTTTATTACAAAACTAAGTAGGATCTCTGTTTCTGATAGTTGATTGATAGCTTAAATGTTTTGAAATTCTAAGACTAATTTTTTTAGAAAAGTAAGTAGGATCTCTTATCCTCTTCTTGAAAGATAGTTTAAATGTTTTAAAATTATAAAAATATTTTATTTAAAAACTAAGTAGGATCTCTGTTTCTGATAGTTGATTGATAGCTTAAATGTTTTGAAATTCTAAGACTAATTTTTTAAGAAAATAAGTAGGATCTCTGTTCCTCGTACTTGAAAGATAGTTTAAATGTTTTAAAATTATAAAAATAATTTTTTTAAAAAAGTAAGTAGGATCTCTGTTCTGATACTTGAAAGATAGTTTAAATGTTTTAAAATTATAAAAATAATTTTATTACAAAACTAAGTAGGATCTCTGTTTCTGATAGTTGATTGATAGCTTAAATGTTTTGAAATTCTAAGACTAATTTTTTTAGAAAAGTAAGTAGGATCTCTTATCCTCTTACTTGAAAGATAGTTTAAATGTTTTAAAATTATAAAAATAATTTTTTTAAAAAATAAGTAGGATCTCTGTTCTGATACTTGAAAGATAGTTTAAATGTTTTAAAATTATAAAAATAATTTTATTACAAAACTAAGTAGGATCTCTGTTTCTGATAGTTGATTGATAGCTTAAATGTTTTGAAATTCTAAACTAATTTTTTAGAAAAGTAAGTAGGATCTCTTATCCTCTTCTTGAAAGATAGTTTAAATGTTTTAAAATTATAAAAATAATTTTTTAAAAAAGTAAGTAGGATCTCTGTTCTGATACTTGAAAGATAGTTTAAATGTTTTAAAATTATAAAAATAATTTTTTACAAAAATAAGTAGGATCTCTGTTTTGATACTTGAAAGATAGTTTAAATGTTTTAAAATTATAAAAATAATTTTTTTAAAAAACTAAGTAGGATCTCTGTTTCTGATAGTTGATTGATAGCTTAAATGTTTTGAAATTCTAAAACTAATTTTTTTAGAAAAGTAAGTAGGATCTCTTATCCTCTAATCTTGAAAGATAGTTTAAATGTTTTAAAATTATAAAAATAATTTTTAAAAAAAGTAAGTAGGATCTCTGTTCTGATACTTGAAAGATAGTTTAAATGTTTTAAAATTATAAAAATAATTTTATTTACAAAACTAAGTAGGATCTCTGTTTCTGATAGTTGATTGATAGCTTAAATGTTTTGAAATTCTAAGACTAATTTTTTTAGAAAAGTAAGTAGGATCTCTGTTCCTCTTACTTGAAAGATAGTTTAAATGTTTTAAAATTATAAAAATAATTTTTTTAAAAAGTAAGTAGGATCTCTGTTCTGATACTTGAAAGATAGTTTAAATGTTTTAAAATTATAAAAATAATTTTATTACAAAACTAAGTAGGATCTCTGTTTCTGATAGTTGATTGATAGCTTAAATGTTTTGAAATTCTAAGACTAATTTTTTTAGAAAAGTAAGTAGGATCTCTTATCCTCTTACTTGAAAGATAGTTTAAATGTTTTAAAATTATAAAAATAATTTTTAAAAAAGTAAGTAGGATCTCTGTTCTGATATCTTGAAAGATAGTTTAAATGTTTTAAAATTATAAAAATAATTTTATTACAAAACTAAGTAGGATCTCTATTTCTGATAGTTGATTGATAGCCTTAAATGTTTTGAAATTCTTAAGACTTATTTTTTAAGAAAAGTAAGTAGGATCTCTTATCTCTTTACTTGAAAGTTAGTTTAAATGTTTTAAAAGTATAAAAATAAATTTTTAAAAAATGTAAGTAGGATCTCTGTTCTTTTACTTGAAAAGTTAAGTTTAAATGTTTTAAAATTATAGAAACTATTTGTTTACAAAAATTAGTAGCATCTCTGTATCTGTTAGTTGATTGATAGCTTAAATGTTTTGAAATTCTAAGACTAATTTTTTAAGAAAAGTAAGTAGGATCTCTTATCCTCGTACTTGAAAGATAGTTTAAATGTTTTCAAAAATTTGAAATCAATTTTTTTTAAAAAAGTTACTAGGATCTCTGTTTCTGATAGGATTGATTGCTTAAATGTTTTGAATTATAAGAATAATTTTTTTAGAAAGGTAAGTAGGATTCTCTTATCCTCTTTCTTGAAAGCTAGTTTAAATGTTTTAAAAGTATAAATTTAAATTTTAAAAAAAGTAAGTAGGATCTCTTGTATGATACTTGAAAGAGTTGTTTAAATGTTTTAAAATTATAAAAATAATTTTTTACAAAACTATATTAGGATCTCTGTTTCTGATAGTTGATTGATAGCTTAAATGTTTTGGAAATTCTAAGACTATTTTTTTTAGAAAAGTAAGTAGGATCTCTTATACTCTTTTCTTGAACAGATAGTTTATATGTTTTATAAGTATAAAAATATTTTTTTTTTAAAAGTAAGTAGGATCTCTGTTTCTGATACTTGAAAGATAGTTTAAATGTTTTTAAAATTATTAAAAATAATTTTATTACAATACTAAGTAGGATCTCTGTTTTCTGATAGTTGATTGATTGCTTAAATGATTTTGTAATTCTAAGACTAATTTTTTTTTGAAAAGTAAGTAGGATATCTTATCCTCTTTCTTGAAAGATAGTTTAATTGTTTTAAAAAGTATTAAACATATTTATTTTTAAAAAAGTAAGTAGGATCTCTGTTATGATACTTGAAAGATAGTTTAAATGTTTTCAAAGTATGAAAAATAATTTGTTTACAAAATTATGGGTAGGTTCTCTGTTTCTGATAGTAGATGGATAGTTTAAATGTTTTTGAAATTTTAAAAATAATTTTTATATGAAAAGTAGGTAGGATCTCAGTTATCCTTGTACTTGAAAGGATAGTTTAAATGTTTTAAAATTAGTGAAATAATCTCTAAAAAAAGTAAGTAGGATCTATGTTCTAATAACTTGAAAGATAGTTTAAATGTTTTAAAAATTTATAAAATTAATTTTATTACAAAAACTATAGTAAGGATCTCTGTTTCTGATAGTTGATTGATAGCTTAAATTGTTTTGAAATTCTTTAAGGACTAATTTTTTAAGAAAAGTAAGTAGGATCTCTTATCCTGTACTTCGAAAGATAGTTTTACATTTTTTATAATAATAAAATGATTTTTTTTTAAAAAGTGCAAGTCAGGACCTATGTTCTGATACTTGAATGATATTTTAAATGTTTGAAAATTATGAAAATATTTTTTTAAGAAAAGGATAAGTAGGATTTTTGTTTCTGATAGTTGCAAGGTATTGTTTAGTTCAAATGTTTAAAAATTTTATAAGAAATAATTTTTTAAAACAAAGTAAGTAGGTAGGATCTCTGTTTCTGATACTTGAAAGATTGTTTTGTTGTTTTCAATTTTTAAAAATAATTTGTTTACAAAAAACTAAGTTGGATCTATGTTTCTTCATAATTGAATTTTGGATAATGCTTAAATGTTTTGAAATTCTAAGACTATTTTTTTAGAAAAAGTAAGTAGGATCTCTTTTGCTCTGATACTTGAATGTTAGTTTTAATGTTTGAAAATTATAAAAATGATTTTTTAAAAAAAATAAGTAGGACCTCTGTTCTGATAATTGAAAGATAGTTTAAGAGAGTGTTTAAAGAATTATAAAAATAATTTTATTACAAAATTAAGTAGGATCTCTGTTTCTCATAGTTGATTGATAGCTTAAATGTTTTGAAATTCTAAGACTAATTTTTTTAAGAAAAGTAAGTTGGATCTCTTATCCTCTTTCTTGAAAGATAGTTTTTAAATGTTTTTATAGTAATAAAAATAATTTTTTGAAAAGTAAGTAGGATCTCTGTTATGATAATGGAAAGATTGGTTTAAATGTTTGAAAGTATTAAAAATAATTTTATTACAAAACTAAGTAGGATCTCTGTTTCTGATAGTTGATTTGATAGGCTTAAATGTTTAGGAATTTCTAAGGATAATTTTTTTAGAAAGAAAATTGGGATCTCTTATCCTCGTGATTGAAAGATAGTTTAAATGTTTAAAAATTATAAAAATGATTTTTTGTAAAAAAGTAGTAAGTAGGACCTATGTTCTGAGACTTGAAAGATAGTTTAAATGTTTTAAAATTATAAAAATAATTTCATTACAAAAACTAAGTAGGATCTCTGTTTCTGATAGTTGATTGAGAGCTTACAATGTTTGATATTCTATAGATCTAATTTTTTTAGAAAAGTAAGTTGGATCTCTTATCTCTTTCTTGAAAGATAGTTTTTAAAAGTTTTAAAAGTATAAAAATAATTTTTTTTAAAAGTAAGTAGGATCTCTGTTTCTGATAGTTGATTGATAGCTTAAATTTTTTGAAATTCTAAGACTAATTTTTAAGAAAAGTAAGTAGGATCTCTGTTCCTCGATACTTGTAAGATGTTTAAATGTTTTTTTTAAAATTATTAAATAATTTGTTTACAAAAAGTATTGTTGCATCTTCTGTTTTTGTTAGTTGAAAGATAGTTTAAATGTTATCAAATTATGAAAAACAATTTTTTTAAAAAAAGTTAGTAGGATCTTTGTTTCTGTAGGTTGAAAGATAGTTTAAGGTTTTTAAAATATAAGAATAATTCTTATTTAAAAAAACAAAACTAAGTAGGATCTCTGTTTCTTGATAGTTGATTGATAGCTTAAATGTTTTTTGAAATTCACTAAGACTAATTTTTTAAGAAAAGTAAGTTGGATCTTTATCCTTCTTTCTTGAAAGATTAGTTGAAATGTTTTTAAAAGTATAAAAATAATTTTTTTAAAAAGTAAGTCGGATCTCTGTTCTGATACTTGAAAGTTAGTTTAAATGTTCTTAAAAGTATAAAAATAATTTTATTACAAAACTAAGTAGGATCTCTGTTTCTGATAGTTGATTGATAGCTTAAATGTTTTGAAATATTCTAAGATAATTTTTTTAAGAAAAGTAAGTAGGATCTCTTATCCTCTTTCTTGAAAGATAGTTGAAATGTTTTAAAAGTATAAAAATAATTTTTTAATAAAAAGTAAGTAGGATCTCTGTTCTGATACTTGAAAGGATAAGTTTAAATGTTTTAAAAGTATAAAAATAATTTTATTACAAAACTTAGTAGGATTTCTGTTTCTGATAGTTGATTGATAGCTTAAATGTTTTGAAATTCTAAGACTAAATTTTTTTAAGAAAGGTAAGTAGGAACTCTTATCCTCGTTACATGAAAGTTAGTTTAAATTGTTTTAAAATTATAAAAATGATTTTTTTTTTAAAAAAAGGTAAGTAGGACCTATGTTCTGATACTTGAATGATATTTTACAATGTTTCAAAATTATGAAAATATTTTTATTAGAAAAGGAAGTAGGATCTTTGTTTTCTGATAGTTGTAAGGTAGGTTCAAATGGCTCTTAGAATTTATAGAAATAATTTTTTAAAAAAGTAAGTTGGATCTCTTGTTCTGATACTTGAAAGATAGTTTAGTTTGTTTTCACACGTTTTAAAAAATAATTTGTTTACAAAACAAGTAGGATTCTCTCGTTTCTTCATAATTGATTGATGCTTAATGTTTTGAAATTCTAAGTATAATTTTTAGAAAAATGTAAGTAGGATCTTTGTTCTCGCACTTGAAAGATAGTTTAAATGTTTTATAATTTGTAAAAATAATTTTTAAAAAAAGTATAGTAGGATCCCTGTTTTTGATACTTGAAAGATAGTTTCATATTTTAAAATTATGAAAATATTTTTTTTAAAAACAGTAAGTAGGATCTCTGTTTCTGATAACTGAAAGATATGTTAAATGTTTTAAAAATTATAAAAATAATTTTAGTACAAAACTAAGTAGGATCTATATTTCTGATAGGTGATTGATTGCTTAAATGTTTTGAAACTTTCTAAGACAAATCTTTTTAGAAAAGTGAGTAGGATCTATGTTACTCGTATTTGAAAAGATGGTTAAAATGTTTTCAAATTATAAAAATAGTTTTTAAAAAAAGTATGTTGGATCTCTGTTCTGATACTTGATAAGATAGTTTAAATGTTTTCAATTTCTGAAAATAATTTGTTTACAAAAATTAAGTAGGATATCTGTTTCTGATAGTAGATTGATAGTTTTAAATGTTTTGAAATTTTAAGAATATTTTTTTTATGAAAAGTAGGTAGGATCTCTGTTCCTTAATTACTTGAATGATAGTTTAAATGTTTTTAAAATTAGTTAAATAATTTTCTTAAAAAAGTAAAGTTGGATCTCTGTTTTAATACTTGAATGATAGTTTAATCGTTTTTAAATTATAAAATAAATTTTTATTACAAAAACTATGTAGGATCTATGTTTCTGATAGTTGATTGATAAGCTTAAATGTTTTGAAATTTCTAAGACTATATTTTTTAAGAAAAGTTAGTAGGATCTCTTATCCTCTTTCTTGAAAGATAGTTTAAATGTTTTTACAAAGTATAAAAATAATTTTTTTGAAAAGTATAGTTAGGATTCTCTGTTCTGATACTTGAAAGATAGATAGTTTAAATGTTTTAAAATTATAAAAAATAATTTTATTTACAAAACTAAGTAGGATTTCTGTTTCTGATAGTTGATTGATAGCTTTTTAGCTTTGAAATTCTCTAAGACTAATTATTTTTTGAAAAGTAAGTAGGATCTCTTATCCTCTTTTTGAAAGAGAGTTTAAATGTTTTTAAAGTATAAAAATATATTTTTTAAAAAAAACGTAAGTAGGTTCTTCTGTTCTGATACTTGAAAGATAGTTTAAATGTTTTTAAAATTATAAAAATAATTTGTTTTACAAAAACTAAGTAGCATCTCTGTTTTTGTTAGTTGAAAGAAGTTTAAATTTTTCAATTTATGAAAACAATTTTTTTTAAAAAAGTAAGTAGGATCTCAGTTTCTGATACTTGAAAGATAGTTTAAATGTTTTAAAATTATAAAAATAATTTTATTACAAAACTAAGTAGGATCTCTGTTTCTGATAGTTGATTGATAGCTTAAATGTTTGAAATTCTAAGACTAATTTTTTAAGAAAAGTAAGTAGGATCTCTTATCCTCTTACTTGAAAGATAGTTTAAATGTTTTAAAATTATAAAAATAATTTTTTAAAAAAAGTAAGTAGGATCTCTGTTCTGATACTTGAAAGATAGTTTAAATGTTTTAAAATTATAAAAATAATTTCATTACAAAACTAAGTAGGATCTCTGTTTCTGATAGTTGATTGATAGCTTAAATGTTTTGAAATTCTAAGACTAATTTTTTAAGAAAAGTAAGTAGGATCTCTTATCCTCTTTCTTGAAAGATAGTTGAAATGTTTTAAAAGTATAAAAATAATTTTTTTAAAAAAGTAAGTAGGATCTCTGTTCTGATACTTGAAAGATAGTTTAAATGTTTTAAAATTATAAAAATAATTTTATTACAAAACTAAGTAGGATCTCTGTTTCTGATAGTTGATTGATAGCTTAAATGTTTGAAATTCTAAGACTAATTTTTTTAAGAAAAGTAAGTAGGATCTCTTATCCTCTACTTGAAAGATAGTTTAAATGTTTTAAAATTATAAAAATAATTTTTTAAAAAAGTAAGTAGGATCTCTGTTCTGATACTTGAAAGATAGTTTAAATGTTTTAAATTATAAAAATAATTTTTAAGAAAAGTAAGTAGGATCTCTGTTTCTGATAGTTGAAAGATAGTTTAAATTTTTAAAAATTATAAAAATAATTTTTTTAAAAAAAGTAAGTAGGATCTCTGTTCTGATACTTGAAAGATAGTTTAAATGTTTTAAAATTATAAAAATAATTTTTTACAAAACTAAGTAGGATCTCTGTTTCTCATAGTTGATTGATAGCTTAAATGTTTTGAAATTCTAAGACTAATTTTTTAAGAAAAGTAAGTAGGATCTTGTTCCTCGTACTTGAAAGATAGTTTAAATGTTTTAAAATTAAAAAATAATTTTTTTAAAAAAGTAAGTAGGATCTCTGTTCTGATACTTGAAAGATAGTTTAAATGTTTTAAAATTATAAAAATAATTTTTTTAAAAAAGTAAGTAGGATCTCTGTTTCTGATACTTGAAAGATAGTTAAATGTTTTAAAATTATAAAAATAATTT
>JAQIZT010000532.1:0-22926 GCA_029228515.1 Populus alba x Populus x berolinensis | reverse complement strand
AAATGGCGACGACGTCCTGTCTGGCCAGTCCACCGGCAGGACGAGAGTACCGGATCAAAAAGTCCTTATCTATATATCCGACCGTTGGATGGCGCTCAAATTTTTTCTCACGAGTTTCCAAAGCTGTTTCCAATGGAGAAGCGTCGAATCGAGATGAAATAGGGACGACGTCCTGTCGGCCAGTCCACCGGCAGACGAGAGTACCGGATCAAAAAGTCCATATCTATAGATCCGACCGTGGATGGCGCTCAAATTTTTTCTCGAGTTTCCAAAGGCTGTTTCCAATGGAGAAGCGTCGAATCAAGATGAAATAGGGACGACGTCCTGTCGGGCCAGTCCACCGGCAGGACGAGAGTACCGATCAAAAAGTCCATATCTATAGATCCGACCGTTGGATGGCGCTCAAATTTTTTCACGAGTTTCGGAGGGTGTTTCCCATGGAGTAGCGTCGAATCGAAGCAAATGGCGAGATGTCCTGTCTGGCCAGTCCACTGGCAAGACGAGAGTACCGGATCAAAAAGGTCCTTATCTATATATCCGACCGTTGGATGGCGCTCAAATTTTTTCTCGAGTTTCCAAAGGCTGTTTCCAATGGAGAAGCGTCGAATCAAGATCAAATAGGGAAGACGTCCTGTCGGCCCAGTCCACCGGCAGGACGAGAGTACCGGATCAAAAAGTCCATATCTATAGATCCGACCGTTGGATGGCGCTCAAATGTTTTTCACGAGTTTTCGGAGGGTGTTTCCCATGGAGTAGCGTCGAATCGAGAGCAAATGGCGACGACGTCCTGTCTGGCCCGTCCACCGGGAGGACGAGAGTACCGGATCAAAAAGGTCCTTATCTATATATCCGACCGTTGGATGGCGCTCAAATTTTTTCTCGAGTTTCCAAAGGCTGTTTCCAATGGAGAAGCGTCGAATCAAGATGAAATAGGGACGAGACGTCCTGTCGGGCCAGTCCACCGCAGGACGAGAGTACCGGATCAAAAAGTCCATATCTATAGATCCGACCGTTGGATGGCGCTCAAATTTTTTTCACGAGTTTTCGGAGGGTGTTTCCCATGGAGTAGCGTCGAATCGAGAGCAAATGGCGACGACGTCCTGTCTGGCCCAGTCCACCGGCAGGACGAGAGTACCGGATCAAAAAGGTCCTTATCTATATATCCGACCGTTGGATGGCGCTCAAATTTTTTCTCGAGTTTCCAAAGGCTGTTTCCAATGGAGAAGCGTCGAATCAAGATGAAATAGGACGACGTCCTGTCGGGCCAGTCCACCGGCAGGACGAGAGTACCGGATCAAAAAGTCCCTATCTATAATCCGACCGACCGTTGGATGGCGCTCAAATTTTTTTCACGAGTTTTCGGAGGTGTTTCCCATGGAGAAGCGTCGAATCAAGATGAAATAGGGAAGACGTTTACTGTCGGGGCCGTCCACTCGGCAGGACGTGCGTACTGGATCAAAATGTCGCATATGTATAGATTCCTGACCGTTGGATGGCGCTCAAATTTTTTTCACGACGTTTTAGGAGGGTGTTTCCAATGGAGTAGCGTTCGAATCGAGATGCAATATGGAACGACGTGCTCCTGTCTGGCCAGTTCCACCGCAGGACGAGAGTACCGGATCAAAAGGTCCTTATCAATATATGTATCGACGCTTGGATGGCCGGTCAAATTTTTTCATCGAGTTTCCAAAGGCTGTTCTACCAATTGGAGAAAGCGTCGAAATCAAGATGAAATAGGGACGACGTATCTTAGTCCGGGCCTGTCCCAACGGCATGACGCGAGTACCGGTCTCAAAAAGACCATAATCTATAGATACCGACAGCTGGATGAGCGCTCAATTTTTTTCATCGAGTTTTCGGAGGGTGTTTCCCATGGAGTCAGCGTCCGAATCTGAAGAGCAAATGGCGACGTACGGTGCTGTTATGGCCAAGTCCACCGGCAGGTCGAGAGTACCGGATCAAAAAGGTCCTTATCTATCTTTATACCGAACCGTTGGATGGCTGTCTCAAAATTTTTTTTCGAGTTTCCAAAGGCTAAGTTTCCAATGGAGAAAGCGTTCGTACATCAAGAGATTGAAATAGGACGACGTCCTGTCGGGCCAGTCCACCGGCAGGACGAGAGTACCGGATCAAAAAGTCCATCTATAGATCCGACCGTTGGATGGCGCTCAAATTTTTTTTCACGAGTTTTCAAAGGCTGTTTCCAATGGAGAGCGTCGAATCGAGAGCAAATGGCGACGACGTCCTGTCAGAGGCAGTTACCGGCTAAGGACGAGAGTACCGGATCAAAAAAGTCCATATCTATAGATTCCGGACCGTTGGGCTGGCGCTCAATGGTTTTGCACGAGTTTTTCAGCGGGTGTTTTCACATAGGTAACGTTAGTAGCGTCTGAATCGAGGAGCAAATGGCGACGATCGTCCTGTCTGGCCAGTCCACCGGCAGGAAGAGAGTACGGCATCAAAAAGGTCCTTATCTATCTATATATCCGACCGTTGGATGGCGATCTCAAAATGTTTTTCTCTCGAGATTCCAAAGGCGGTTTCCATGGGAGGAAGCGATCGAATCTAAGATCGAAATAGGAGAGGACGTCCTGTCGGGCCAGGTCAAGGCAGGACGAGAGTTCCGGATCAAAAAGTCCATATCTATAGATCTGACCGTTGGATGGCGCTCAATTTTTTTACACGAGTTTCGGGAGGGTGTTTTCCATTTGAAGTATCGTCGCTCGAGATGCAAATGGCGACGACGTCCATGTCTGGCCAGTCCACCGGCAGGACGCAGAGTACCGGATCAAGAAGAGTCCTTATCTATATATCCGAACCGTTTGGATGGCGCTCCATATCTCTTTCCTACGAGTTTCCAAAGGCTTGTTTCCCTGGAGAAGCGTCGAACTCAAGATGAAATAGGAAAGACGTCGCTGTCGGGGCCCCGTCCACCGGTAGGATGAGTGTAACACTTCTTATACACCTAATTAACTTAAATCACTTTTTAACAAACAGGATCAATAAAGTCCATATCTATAGATCCGACCGTATGGATGTCGCTCAAATTTTTTTCACCGAGATTTTCGGGGGTGGTTTCCATGGTAGTAGCGTCGACTTTCGGAGAGATAATGGCCGACGATCTTTCCGTCCTGTTCTGGACCAGGTCTACCGGCAGGACGAGAGTACCGGATCATAAAAGGTCTTATCTATATATACCGACAGTTTGGATGGCGCTCAGAATGTTTTCTCGAGTTTCCAAGGCTGTTTCCAATGGAGATTAGCGTCGAATCAACGATGAATTAGGGACGTCGGTCCTGTCGGGGGCCTGTTCCACCGGCTATGACTAGTACTAGTACGTGATTCAAAAACGTTCCATTATCTAGTAGGATCAGACCGATGGATGGTGGGTGGTGCTCAGAAGTTGTGTTTCTCACGATTGATTTCGGAAGGGTTGTTTCGCCATTGGGTTAGTAGCGTCGAATCGACGACGCAGATGGCGACGACGTCCTGTCTGGCCAGTCCACCGGGCAGGACGAGTGTACCGGATCAAAAACGGTCCTTATCTATATTATCCGGACCGTTGGATGGAGACTCAATATTTTTTTTCGGAGTTTTCCAAAAAGGAGACTGTTTACCAATGGAGAAGCGTCGAAAATCAAGATGAAATGGGTACGACGTCTCTGTCGGGCCGGCTTTTCCACCAGCAGGGGACGAGAGTACCGGATCATATAAGGTCCATATCTATAGATCCAACCGTTGGATGGCGCTCAAATATTTTTCTCGCGTATTCCAAGTCTTGTGCATGACTTGTTTCCCTGCGACAACATGTAGCGTCGAATCGAGAGCTAATATGGCGACGACGTCCTGTTCTGGCCCATGTCCACCGGCCGACGAGAAAAAAAGATAGGTAACGGATCAAAAAGAAATGGTCCTTTATCTATATATTCCGACCGTTGGATGGCGCTCAAATTTATTCTGGTTTTCCAAAGGCTGTTTCCAATGGAGATGTGTTTTTTGTTTTATTTTATTTTTTCTCTACTTGAAGAAGCGTCGAATCAAGATTGAAATAGGGACGACGTCCTGTCGGGCCAGTCCACCGGAGGACGAGGAGTACCGGATCAAAAATTCACCATATCTATAGATCCGACCGTTGGATGGCGCTCTCAAATTTTTTTTCACGAGTTTTTCGGCGAGGGTGTTTCCCATGACGTAGCGTACGAATCGAGAGCAAATGGCGACGGACGTCATGTCTGGCCAGTCCACCAGGCAGGGACGAGACGTACAGGTGTCAAAAAGGTCACTTCATCTATTTATATCCGACCGTTTTGGGATGGCCGCTCAAAATTTTTCTCGAGTTTCCGCAAAGACTGTTTCCAATGGAGAAGCGTCGAATCAAGATGAAATAGGGAAGACGTTCGGTCGGGCAGTCCACCGGCAGGACGAGAGTACCGGATCAAATGAAGTCCATATACTATAGTTACCGACCGTTGGATGGCACTCACATTTTTTTCACCGGATGTTTTCGGAGGGTGACTTCTTTGAGTAGCGTCGATTCGAGAGCAAAATGGCGACGACGTTCATGTCTGGCACGTTCCACCGGCAGGACGAGAGTACCAGGATCAAAAAGGTCCTTACTCTTATATATCTTCCTTCTGGGACCGTTGGATGGCGCTCATAATTTTTTCTCGAGTGCCAAAGGCTATTTCCATTGGAGAAGGTTCGAATCGAAGATGAAATAGGGAATATAAGGTGACGTCCTGTCGGGCCAGTCCACCGGCAGGTACGAGGTAGTACCGGATCAAAATTCCATAATCTATTGATCCGACTGTTAGCTGGCGCTCAAATGTGTTGTCTATTCATCGAGTTTTCGGAGGGTGTTTTCCTTGTTTTTTAATTTACCATTGGATAGTAGCGTCGAATTCGAGATGCAATTGGCTGTGTACGACGTCCTCGTCTGGCAGGTCAACCTGGTCACTCTGGACAGATGTAGTACCGTGATCAAAAAAGGTCTCTTAATTCTATATCATTTAACCGAACGTTGGATGGCTGCTCAAATTTTTTCTCGAGTGTGTTTCCAAAGGTTGTTTCTAATGGAGAAGCGTCGAAATCAAGATGAAATAGGGAACGACGTGTTCTGTCGGCCCGTTCACGTCCATTGACGAGAGTACCGGATCAAAAAAAAGGAAGTCGCCTTATGTATAGATCCGTCCGTTGGATGGGCGCTCAAATTTTTTTCACGAGTTTTCGGAGGGTGGTTTACCATGGAGTAGCGTCGAATCGATGAGGAATTAATGGCGCGTCGACGTCCTGTTCTGGCCAGTCCCACGGCTTGGACGAGAGTATCGGATCAAACGGTCCTTATCTTTATATCCGACCGTTTGGATGGCGTTCTCAAATTTTTTCTCGAGTTTCCAACGGGTGTTTCCAATGGAGAAGCTGTCGAATTCAAGATGAAATATGGGTCGACGTCCTGTCGGGCCAGTCCACCGGTCAGGACGAGAGAACTGGATCAAAAAAGTCCATATCTATAGATCCGACCGTTGTATGGCGCTCACACTTTTCTTCACGAGTATTCGGAGTGGTGTTTCCCATGGTTCGTAGCTCTTCGTATCGAGAGGCAAATGGCGACGACGTCCTGTCTGGCCAGGCCACTGGGCAGGACGAAGGACGTACCGGATAATAAGGTCCTTATCTATATATCCGACCGTTTGGTGGATGGCGCTCAAATTTTTTCTCGAGTTTCCAACCAGGCAGTTTCAAATGGAGAAGCGTCGACTATATCAAGATGAAATAGGACGATCGTCCTGTCGAGCAGTCCACCGGCAGGACGAGAGTACCGGATCAAAACGTCCATATCTTATAGAATCTGACCGTTGGGATGGCGACCTCAATTTGTGTTCACGATGATTTTCGGAGGTGTTTCCCATGGAGTAGCGTCGAATCTGAGATCAAATAGCGACGACGTAATTCCCTCTCTGCCCAGTCCACCGCAGGTAGAGAGTACCGGATTCAAAAAGGTCCTTATCTCTATAATCGACAGTTGTGATGAGCGATTCAATTTTTACTCGCGTTTCCACTGGGTCTGTTTCCAGTGCGTAAGAAGCTGTCAGAATGATAGCTAAAATAGGGAAGACGTCCTGTGGCGCCAGTCCACCGGCGGGACGATGAGTACCGGATCAAAAAGTCCATATCTATAGAAACAGACCGTTGGATGGCGCTGAAAATTTTTTCACGCAGTATTGAGAAGGCGTGATTTTCTTATTGAGTAAACCATGAAGTAGACGTCAGAATCGAGAGCAAATGGCGACGACGTCGTGTCTGGTCCAGTCCACTGGCAGGACGAGAAGTATCGGATCAAAAAGTCCATATCTATAGATTAACCGTTGGATGGCGCTTCAAATATTTTTCGTGAGTTAAAAGCTGTTTCGCTAATTAGAGAAGCGTTCGAATCAAGATGAAATAGGATCTTGACGTCCTGATCGGGCCAGATCCACACGGCAGGATGAGAGTACTTGGATCTAAAAGTCTCTTATCTATAGATCTGACGGTTGGATGGCAACTCTAAGATTTTTTAGACGTTGTTGAATGCTGTATACATATGGCAGTAGCGTCGAATATCAGATTGATGAATTTTGCAACAACGTTCTGTTGGCCAGTCCACCGGTTAGGACGAGGAATACCGGATCAAAGGTCTTATCTATAAATTGACCGTTGGATGGCGGGTAACTTATCTTTCACGCGTTTCAAAGCTGTTACAAATTGGAGTAAGCGGTCGAATTCCAGATGAAATAGCCTAGACGATGTCCTGTCTGGCCAGTCGCACCGGCAGGACGAGAGTACCGGATTCAAAAAAGTCCTTATTTATAGATCCAACCGTTGGAAGGCGGTCAAATGTTTTTGTCGAGTTTCCAAAGGCGTGTTTCCAATAGAGATCAGCGTCGATTCAAGATGACAATAAGGGACGACGTCCTGTGGGCCTAGTTCCATAAGCAGGACGTACGGAGATCTCGGATCAAAAAGTCTCCTATCTATAGATCCGACCGTTGGAAGAGCCTCTCAGATGAATTTTCACGCAGTTTTTGGAGTGTTTACCACTGGAGTAGCGTCGAATCGAGATGCACATAGCAACAACGTTCTTGTCATGGCCAGTCCACCGGTAGGACCGGAAGGTACCGGATCAAAAAAAAAACAGTCACTTATATTTATAATATCTGGCCGTTTGTGGATGGTACTCAACTTTTTTCATCGATGTTTCCAAAGGCTGTTTCCAATAGGAGAAGCCGTTCGAATTCAAAAGTATTGAATTAGGAACGACGTTCCTTGTCGGGCAATGTTTCTATCTCGCGGACATGGATTGACAAGTACCGAGTGCAAAAAGTGTATATCTATGTATCTGTACCAAGTTTTGGTAGGCGGACTCACTTTTTCTTACACGAGTGTTTTACGGAGGGTGTTTCTCATGCGAAATGTAGCGTCGTACATCGAGATTCAAGATCAGCGACGACAGTCCTCATCTCGCCAGTCCACTCGGCATGGACGAGAGGCGTACCGGATCAAAAGGTTCTCTTATCTATATATATGACCGTTGGATTGGTCTGATCATTTTTTTCCTGTAGTTCAAAGGCTGTTCTTCAGCTAGGAAGAGAGCGTGGAAGATCAAGATGACCATTTAGGGACGACGTCCTGTCGGGCCAGTCCACCGGCTTGGACGCATGGATGTACCAGGCTCAATATAGTCCATATCTATAGAATCGCGAATCGTTTGAGATGGCGCTGAATTTAATTCACGATGTTTTCGGAAGGGTGTATAATCCTAATGAAGTAGCGTGCCGCAAATCGAAGATGCAAATTTGGCGCCGACGTCTTGATTGGCTAGTCCACCGGCCGGACAGAATGATGTACCGTATATCAAAAAGGTCCATTATCTAATAGATCCAATCAAGTTGGATGAGGCATTTGCTCTAAATTTTTCTCTGAACGAGTTTCCATCGGCTGTTTCCAATAGAGAAAGCTGTACGAATCAAGATGAAATAGGGTACGACGTACAGTGGGTCTAGTCCACCGGCAGGTAGAGAGTACCGATCAAAAAGTCCCTTAGTCTACTAGGATCAGACCGTTGGATGGCACTAAGATTATTATTCACTGCAGTATTTGGTGGCGTATCGCCCAATGGACGTAGGCGATCGAATCGAGAGGATGAAATTTGCAACCAACATAGGATCTGTCTGGCTTCCGTCAATCGTAGGACGAGAGTACCGGATCCAAACATGGTCCTTAATTATATATCCGATCGGATGGTTGAAGCGGTCAAATTTTTTCTCGAGTTTCTATAAGGCTGTTACCAATGGAGAAACGCGTCGAATCAAGATGAAATAAGCGACGACGTCCTGTCTAGGCCTGCTCTCATGTGGACGAGGAGTACCGGATCCAAAAAAGTAATATCTATAGATACGACACCGTTTGGATGGCTTGCTGCAATTTTTTCGTCACGAGTTCCAAAGCGCTTTTGTTTCCCAATAGAGAAGCGTCTGAAAAGTATGAAATAGGGGCACGAATCGTCCTGTCTGGCCAGTCCACTGCCAGTGACGAAGTAGTACCGGATCAAAAAGGTCCCTATCACTTAATAGATCCGACCGTTGGATTGGCACCCAAGTATTTTTTTACAGAGTTTTTTGGAGCGCTATTACCAATGGAGTAGCGCTCGAATCGTAGATGAAATAGCAACAACCGTATCTGTCTGTGCCCAGTCCATGGTAGGAGGATATTAAGTTATCGATACAGTCCTTATCTATATATCCGACCGTTAGGGAATGGCGCTCATAATTTTTTCCCCGAGTTTGCCATATAGGCCTTGTTCCAAGGAGATGGCGTCGAAATCAAGATGAAATATGCGAGCAGACGTCCTGTGGGCCCGACCAGCAGGATGACGTGTAGAGTAATCGCGTGATCAAACAGGTCATTATCTATAGATATAGACCGTTGGATTCGGGCGCCGCCTAATATTTTCGGTTTCACGAAGTTTTCGGGGGCTGTTTCCAATGGAGTAAGCCGTCGGAATCTGAGCCATCCAATTGCCAAGCCAGATCGTCCTCTCTTGGCGGAACACCGGCAGCCGGAGTGTAAGGATCTAAATAAGGTAATTATCTATATATCCGAGCGTTGGATGCCGATCAAATTTTTTCTCGAAGTTTTCCAAAGGCTGTTTCTAGATAGAGAGGTTCGAATCAAGATGAAATAAGGAAGCATGTGTGATGTCGGGCTCAGGATCCCGCGTGGACGATTGAGTACAGATGATCAATAAATCCATTATTATATAGACATGGACTGTAGGATGGCTTTGCTCAAATTTTATTCGAGTAATTTCGGCGGGTGATTCCCATGATAAGTAGCGTCGAATGGAGTTAGCCACTATATTTGTGCGATGAGCGTCCTGTCTGGCCAGTCTAAGCAGGACGAGAGTAATGGATCAAAATGGTCATTATCTATAGATAAACCGTTCTGGCTTGGCGCTCAAATTTTTGTTCTGACCGTTTACCAAGCGCTTGTTTCCAATAAGAAGTAATAGGCCGTCGAATCAAAGATGCTAAACTAAGAGACGACGTCCTGTTATCCGGCCAGGTTTCAACGAGCAGGACGAAGAGTACGGTATCAAAAAGTCTCCATCTATCTATAGATCCGATCGTAGGAATTGGCACTCAGATTTTTTTCACGAGTTTTTGGAGGCTATACCAATGGAGACGTGTAGTAATAGATGAGCAATAGCAAAACGTCTATGTTAGGACGATCCACCGGCAGAGATGATAGAGTAAGGATCAAAAAGGTCCTTATTAATTAATATTGGAACGTTGGATGACGTATGGCATTTTATCACGAGTCTACATGGCTGTTTCCAATGGAGTTATAGCGTCGAATTTCAAGATGAAATTGGCACGATCGTCCGACTGTATAGCCAGTTCACAGGCATGACGTGAGATATGGGATCAAAGGTCTTAATTCCATATCTATAGATCTGCCACCCCTGTTGGATGACGCTCAAATTTTTCTCACGATTGTTTCTCAAGGCTGTTTCCCATGGAAGATGCGTCGAATACTAGATTTGAAAATAGAGACGTACGGTCTGTCTTGGCATGTCCACCGGCAGGACGAGAGTACCGGATCAAAAAGGTCCTAATTTATAGACACGACCGGTAGAGTGGTCGCTCAAAATTATTTCTCGAGTTTACAAAGGAAGATTCCAATTAGTGAAGCGTCGTAATCAAGATTGAAATAGGGAAGACGTCCTTGTCAGGCCCCCCTAGCAACCCCCCCCCCCTATTTGCCCCCCCCCGCCCCCCCCCCCAGCTTTCACCGGCTAGGACGAGAGTTAAACCTCGGACTCAACATAGTCCATATATCTATCGATCGGACCGTTGGATGGCGATACAGATTATTTCACGCGATATTTGGAGGCATTTCCAATGGCAAGTAGCGACGAAACGGAGATGAAATTGCAACAACGTTTGTCTGTGCCAGTCCACGGTAAGGACGAGAGTATCGGATCAAAAAGGTCTTAATCTATATATTTGAAGTTGAGATGGACGCTCAAATTTATTTTCGCGTTTTACAGGCTGTATTCAATGATGAAGCGAAAATCATAGATAGAAATAGGAACGCCTTCCTGTCGGGCCAGTCCACCGGCAGGACGATGAGTACCGGAGCTCAACGTCCCATCTACTATAGAAAAGACCGATGCATAGGCGTTTTAAAATATTTAAGGTCGTAATCGGAGGGTGTTTCCCATGAAAGTTAGGGTCGACATCGAGAGCAACCATGGCGACGACAGAGTACTGGCCAGTCCACCGCAGGACCTGAGCGAACCGGATCATAAACTAAGGGCTTTAATCTATATCTTGACCGTTTGCAGGTGACCCAAATTTTATGCTTATATTCTCCACAGGCTTTTATCCCCTGGAGACGCGTCGAATCACGCAAGAATCAGGGAAGGATATAGAGGTGCCGACCCCCCCACCCCCCCCCCCCCCCCCCCCCCCCCCCCCCCCGGAGGGGCAGGATGGAGAGTATCGGATCAAAAAGTCAATCTATAGATTCGACCGTTGGATGGCGATTGAATTTTTTTCACGAGTTTATCGGAGGGTGTTATCCCATGAAGTAGCGTCGAAACGCTGAAGCAGCACAATGGCGACTGACGTCCTGTATGGCCAGTTTCCACGGCCAGGCCGAGTGAGTACCGGATCAAAAGGTCTCTTATCTATATAATCGACCGTTGGATGGCTGATCAAAATTTTTACGCGTTTCCAAAGGCTGTTTCCAATAGAGAAGTTACGAATACAGATGAAATTGGTGACGACGTATGTGTGGCCAGTCCACCGGCAGGTGAATGAGTACCAGGCTCCCACACGTCCATATTTCTAGAAATTTTTTATTATTATTTTTATATTAAAAGACCGTTGCGATGGCGACTCAATTATTTTTCACGAGTTTTCTGGAGGGTGTTTCCCATGGGAAGGGTCAAGGAGCGTTTTTCGAATCAGGATCACTGGCAGGACGACGTCCTTACTGGCTCGTCCACGGCAGGCCGAAGAGTATGGATCAAACAGCGTTCTTATCTATTATATCGTCGCCTGTGTAGGATAGTGCGTATCCAAGTTTTTATCGAGTTTCCAAAGGAGTCGTTTAGTGTTTCCAAGTGGAGAACATAGAGGTCGAATCAAGCTGAAATTATGGAAGACGTCGCTGACGGGCCAGTCCATCGGCCGGAAGATGAGTACTCGAGAATGCAAAAGTCCTTATCTATAGATCCGACCGTTGGAATGTCGCGCTGAAATTTTTTTCACGAGTTTTCAAAGGGTGTTTCAATGGAGAGAGCGACGATATCAATGTAAAGAAATGGCGACGCCGATATCCTGTATTGCCTAGTTCCACGGCCAGGACGAGAGAGTACAAAGAACAAACGTCCTTATACTAGATCAGCATCGTTCGGATGACGTCTCAATATTTCTTGTTATCGAGTTTCCAACGGCTGTTTCCAATCGAGAAGGATCGAATCAAGTCTGAAATAAGGGTAGACGTCCTGTGTGAGCTAGTCCACCGGCAGGACAGAGAGAGTTACCGGAAAAAAAGTCCATATACAAAGAAGAGCGTTGGATGGCCACTCAGATTTTTTTCACGATGTTTTTTGGAGCTCATTAAAATCGAGTAGAGATCGATTCAGCGATGAGATTTGCAAATGGCGACAACATGCTGTCTGGTAGGGTCCACCGGTAGGACTGACGGAGTATGGATCCAAAAGTCCTAATCTATATATCCGACCGTGGTGGATGGCGACACATTTTTCAGAGAGTTTCCAAAGCGCTGTTAACCATGGAGAGGACGTCGAATCAAGATGAAATAGGTACGACGTCCTGTCGGGCCAGATCACCGCTAAGGACTGAGAGTAGCGGATCTAAAACAAGGGTTTCCATATCTATAGTATTGACCGTTGGATGGGCGCTCACACTTTTTTTACGATGTTTTTGGGGATGTTTCCCATTGAGTAGCGTCGAATCGAGCTCACTTGGCGACGACGTCCTGTCTGGCCAGTCACACCGGCAGGCTACTGAGTGCGTACCAGGAATCAAAAAGGTCCGTTATCTATATATCAGACGCTAAGGATGGCGATACAAATTTTTTCTCGAGTTTCCAAAGGAAGTTTCGTGGAGAAGCGTCGACAATCAAGCTGAACAAGGGAAGACGTCAGGGGTTTTTTACTGTGTTGAGGATATGAGAGCGCCGTCCACTGTGCAGGACGAGAGCAATCGCTCCCAAAGTTAAAAAAATAGCATTGATCGTTGGAAGGCGTACATATTTTTTTCACGAGTATTTGTAGGGATGTATTCCTTCATGAAGTAGTGTCGAATTCGAGAGGGATGGGGGATACGGCAGGGGGAAGAAATGGACGACGACGTCCTGTCTGGCCAGACCCTTGGCCCGGACGAGTGTACAGGATCAAAAAGGTCCTTCTTTATATATCCGATCGTTGGATGGCGATTAAAATTTTTTCTCGCGGTTCACACGGGTTGTATCCAATGGAGAAGCGTGGCATAGCATCCAGATGAAAATGCGGACGACGTAGTGTAGCGCCAGTCCACCGGCAGGACGAGAGTACCGGATCAATAAAGGTTCATATCTTAATATCTACCGACCGTTGGGATGGCGCTCAAACATTTTACATACGCAGTTTCCAAAGGCTGTTTCAAATGGTAGAAGCGTCGAATCAAGATAAATTAGCTGACGACGTCATGTCAGGCCATGACACGAGGACGGGAGGAAAAAAATATGGATCAAAAAGTCCAAATCTATATAGTCCGAACGCTTGGCTGGCGCGTAAAATTAAACGAGTTACCAAAGGAGAAAAAAGCGAAGCGATCGAATCAAAGATGCATTCGGGACGACGTCCATGGACGGGCCAGTCCACCGGCAGGACGAGAGTACCGGTATCAAAAAGTCCATATTTTATAGATTCGAAGAATGGATGGCGCTCAGCTATTTTTCACGAGTTATTGTGCGGTATTCCCAATGGAGTAGCGTCGGAATCGAGATGAAATTGCAAAATACGTTATCGTCTAGCCCCGTCCACCGGTAGGACGAGAGTATGGATCAAAAAGGTCCATAACTCAATATCCAGACCGTTGGATGGCGCTGAAACTTTTTTCTCGACGTTTCCAAAGGACTGTTATCCACTCGGAAGAAGCGTCGAATCTAAGAAGAAATCGGACGAGCTGTCCTGTCGGTGACAGATCACCGCCAGGACGTAGATGAGTATCGGATCTAAAAAGTCATTATTAATCGATCTGACCGTTGGATGGCGCTCAAATTTTTTCACGAGTTTTCGGAAGTTGTTTCCCATGGAGTAGCGTCGAATCGAGAGCAAATGGCGACGACGTCCTGTCTGGCCAGTCCACCGGCAGGACGAGAGTACCGATCAAAAAGGTCCTTATCTATAGATCCGACCGTTGGATGGCGCTCAAATTTTTTCACGAGTTTTTGGAGGCTGTTTCCAATGGAGTAGCGTCGAATCGAGATGAAATTGCAACAACGTCCTGTCTGGCCAGTCCACCGGCAGGACGAGAGTACCGGATCAAAAGGTCCTTATCTATATATCCGACCGTTGGATGGCGCTCAAATTTTTTCTCGAGTTTCCAAAGGCTGTTTCCAATGGAGAAGCGTCGAATCAAGATCAAATAGGGAAGACGTCCTGTCGGGCCAGTCCACCGGCAGGACGAGAGTACCGGATCAAAAAGTCCATATCTATAGATCCGACCGTTGGATGGCGCTCAAATTTTTTTCACAAGTTTCCGGAGGGTGTTTCCCATGGAGTAGCGTCGAATCGAGAGCAAATGGCGACGACGTCCTGTCTGGCCAGTCCACCGGCAGGACGAGAGTACCGGATCAAAAAGGTCCTTATCTATATATCCGACCGTTGGATGGCGCTCAAATTTTTTCTCGAGTTTCCAAAGGCTGTTTCCAATGGAGAAGCGTCGAATCAAGATAAAATAGGGAAGACGTCCTGTCGGGCCAGTCCACCGGCAGGACGAGAGTACCGGATCAAAAAGTCCATATCTATAGATCCGACCGTTGTATGGCGCTCAAATTTTTTTCACGAGTTTTCGGAGGGTGTTTCCCATGGAGTAGCGTCGAATCGAGAGCAAATGGCGACGACGTCCTGTCTGGCCAGGCCACCGGCAGGACGAGAGTACCGGATCAAAAAGGTCCTTATCTATATATCCGACCGTTGGATGGCGCTCAAATTTTTTCTCGAGTTTCCAAAGGCTGTTTCCAATGGAGAAGCGTCGAATCAAGATGAAATAGGGACGACGTCCTGTCGGCCAGTCCACCGGCAGGACGAGAGTACCGGATCAAAAAGTCCATATCTATAGATCCGACCGTTGGATGGCGCTCAAATTTTTTTCACGAGTTTGGAGGGTTTCCCCATGGAGTAGCGTCGAATCGAGAGCAAATGGCGACGACGTCCTGTCTGGCCAGTCCACCGGCAGGACGAGAGTACCGGATCAAAAAGGTCCTTATCTATATATCCGACCGTTGGATGGCGCTCAAATTTTTTCTCGAGTTTCCAAAGGCTGTTTCCAATGGAGAAGCGTCGAATCAAGATGAAATAGGGACGACGTCCTGTCGGCCAGTCCACCGGCAGGACGAGAGTACCGGATCAAAAAGTCCATATCTATAGATCCGACCGTTGGATGGCGCTCAAATTTTTTTCACGAGTTTCGGAGGTGTTTCCATGGAGTAGCGTCGAATCGAGAGCAAAGGCGACGACGTCCTGTCTGGCCAGTCCACCGGCAGGACGAGAGTACCGGATCAAAAAGGTCCTTATCTATATATCCGACCGTTGGATGGCGCTCAAATTTTTCTCGAGTTTCCAAAGGCTGTTTCCAATGGAGAAGCGTCGAATCAAGATGAAATAGCGACGACGTCCTGTCGGGCAGTCCACCGGCAGGACGAGAGTACCGGATCAAAAAGTCCATATCTATAGATCCGACCGTTGGATGGCGCTCAAATTTTTTCACGAGTTTTCGGAGGGTGTTCCCATGGAGTAGCGTCGAATCGAGAGCAAAGGCGACGACGTCCTGTCTGGCCAGTCCACCGGCAGGACGAGAGTACCGGATCAAAAAGGTCCTTATCTATATATCCGACCGTTGGATGGCGCTCAAATTTTTTCTCGAGTTTCCAAAGGCTGTTTCCAATGGAGAAGCGTCGAATCAAGATGAAATAGGACGACGTCCTGTCTGGCCAGTCCACCGGCAGGACGAGAGTACCGGATCAAAAAGTCCATATCTATAGATCCGACCGTTGGATGGCGCTCAAATTTTTTCACGAGTTTTCGAGGTGTTTCCCATGGAGTAGCGTCGAATCGAGAGCAAATGGCGACGACGTCCTGTCTGGCCAGTCCACCGGCAGGACGAGAGTACCGGATCAAAAA
Source organism: Populus alba x Populus x berolinensis (assembly GCA_029228515.1). Lineage (NCBI taxonomy): Eukaryota > Viridiplantae > Streptophyta > Magnoliopsida > Malpighiales > Salicaceae > Populus > Populus alba x Populus x berolinensis. The sequence goes on along the minus strand of JAQIZT010000532.1, from coordinate 6,968 downwards.
GTCCTTATCTATATATCCGACCGTTGGATGGCGCTCAAATTTTTTCTCGAGTTTCCAAAGGCTGTTTCCAATGGAGAGCGTCGAATCAAGATGAAATAGGGACGACGTCCTGTCGGCCAGTCCACCGGCAGGACGAGAGTACCGGATCAAAAAGTCCATATCTATAGATCCGACCGTTGGATGGCGCTCAAATTTTTTCACGAGTTTTCGGAGGGTGTTTCCCATGGAGTAGCGTCGAATCGAGAGCAAATGGCGACGACGTCCTGTCTGGCCAGTCCACCGCAGGACGAGAGTACCGGATCAAAAAGGTCCTTATCTATATATCCGACCGTTGGATGGCGCTCAAATTTTTTTCTCGAGTTTCCAAAGGCTGTTTCCAATGGAGAAGCGTCGAATCAAGATGAAATAGGGACGACGTCCTGTCGGGCCAGTCCACCGGCAGGACGAGAGTACCGGATCAAAAAGTCCCTATCTATAGATCCGACCGTTGGATGGCGCTCAAATTTTTTTCACGAGTTTTGGAGGCTGTTTCCAATGGAGTAGCGTCGAATCGAGATGAAATTGCAACAACGTTCTGTCTGGCCAGTCCACCGGCAGGACGAGAGTACCGGATCAAAAGTCCTTATCTATATATCCGACCGTTGGATGGCGCTCAAATTTTTTCTCGAGTTTCCAAAGGCTGTTTCCAATGGAGAAGCGTCGAATCAAGATGAAATAGGGACGACGCCTTGTCGGGCCCGTCCACCGGCAGGACGAGAGTACCGGATCAAAAAGTCCATATCTATAGATCCGACCGTTGGATGGCGCTCAAATTTTTTTCACAAGTTTCCGGAGGGTGTTTCCCATGGAGTAGCGTCGAATCGAGAGCAAATGGCGACGACGTCCTGTCTGGCCAGTCCACCGGCAGGACGAGAGTACCGGATCAAAAAGGTCTTATCTATATATCCGACCGGATGGCGCTCAAATTTTTCTCGAGTTTCCAAAGGCTGTTTCCAATGGAGAAGCGTCGAATCAAGATGAAATAGGAAGACGTCCTGTCGGGCCAGTCCACCGGCAGGACGAGAGTACCGGATCAAAAAGTCCATATCTATAGATCCGACCGTTGTATGGCGCTCAAATTTTTTTCACGAGTTTTCGGAGGGTGTTTCCCATGGAGTAGCGTCGAATCGAGAGCAAATGGCGACGACGTCCTGTCTGGCCAGTCCACCGGCAAGACGAGAGTACCGGATCAAAAAGGTCCTTATCTATATATCCGACCGTTGGATGGCGCTCAAATTTTTTCTCGAGTTTCCAAAGGCTGTTTCCAATGGAGAAGCGTCGAATCAAGATGAAATAGGGACGACGTCCTGTCGGGCCAGTCCACCGGCAGGACGAGAGTACCGGATCAAAAAGTCCATATCTATAGATCCGACCGTTGGATGGCGCTCAAATTTTTTTCACGAGTTTTCGGAGGGTGTTTCCCATGGAGTAGCGTCGAATCGAGAGCAAATGGCGACGACGTCCTGTCTGGCCAGTCCACCGGCAGGACGAGAGTACCGGATCAAAAAGGTCCTTATCTATATATCCGACCGTTGGATGGCGCTCAAATTTTTTCTCGAGTTTCCAAAGGCTGTTTCCAATGGAGAAGCGTCGAATCAAGATGAAATAGGGACGACGTCCTGTCGGGCCAGTCCACCGGCAGGACGAGAGTACCGGATCAAAAAGTCCATATCTATAGATCCGACCGTTGGATGGCGCTCAAATTTTTTTCACGAGTTTTCGGAGGGTGTTTCCCATGGAGTAGCGTCGAATCGAGAGCAAATGGCGACGACGTCCTGTCTGGCCAGTCCACCGGCAGGACGAGAGTACCGGATCAAAAAGGTCCTTATCTATATATCCGACCGTTGGATGGCGCTCAAATTTTTTCTCGAGTTTCCAAAGGCTGTTTCCAATGGAGAAGCGTCGAATCAAGATGAAATAGGGACGACGTCCTGTCGGGCCAGTCCACCGGCAGGACGAGAGTACCGGATCAAAAAGTCCATATCTATAGATCCGACCGTTGGATGGCGCTCAAATTTTTTCACGAGTTTTCGGAGGGTGTTTCCCATGGAGTAGCGTCGAATCGAGAGCAAATGGCGACGACGTCCTGTCTGGCCAGTCCACCGGCAGGACGAGAGTACCGGATCAAAAAGGTCCTTATCTATATATCCGACCGTTGGATGGCGCTCAAATTTTTTCTCGAGTTTCCAAAGGCTGTTTCCAATGGAGAAGCGTCGAATCAAGATGAAATAGGACGACGTCCTGTCTGGCCAGTCCACCGGCAGGACGAGAGTACCGGATCAAAAAGTCCATATCTATAGATCCGACCGTTGGATGGCGCTCAAATTTTTTCACGAGTTTTCGGAGGGTGTTTCCCATGGAGTAGCGTCGAATCGAGAGCAAAGGCGACGACGTCCTGTCTGGCCAGTCCACCGGCAGGACGAGAGTACCGGATCAAAAAGGTCCTTATCTATATATCCGACCGTTGGATGGCGCTCAAATTTTTTCTCGAGTTTCCAAAGGCTGTTTCCAATGGAGAAGCGTCGAATCAAGATGAAATAGCGACGACGTCCTGTCTGGCCAGTCCACCGGCAGGACGAGAGTACCGGATCAAAAAGTCCATATCTATAGATCCAACCGTTGGATGGCGCTCAAATTTTTTCTCGAGTTTTCAAAGGCTGTTTCCAATGGAGAAGCGTCGAATCAAGATGAAATAGGGACGACGTCCTGTCGGGCCAGTCCACCGGCAGGACGAGAGTACCGGATCAAAAAGTCCCTATCTATATATCCGACCGTTGGATGGCGCTCAAATTTTTTCTCGAGTTTCCAAAGGCTGTTACCAATGGAGTAGCGTCGAATCGAAGATGAAATAGCGACGACGTCCTGTCTGGCCAGTCCACCGGCAGGACGAGAGTACCGGATCAAAAGGTCCTTATCTATATATCCGACCGTTGGATGGCGCTCAAATTTTTTCACGAGTTTCCAAAGGCTGTTTCCAATGGAGAAGCGTCGAATCAAGATGAAATAGCGACGACGTCCTGTCTGGCCAGTCCACCGGCAGGACGAGAGTACCGGATCAAAAAGTCCATATCTATAGATCCGACCGTTGGATGGCGCTCAAATTTTTTCTCGAGTTTCCAAAGGCTGTTTCCAATGAGAAGCGTCGAATCGAGATGAAATAGGGACGACGTCCTGTCTGGCCAGTCCACCGCAGGACGAGAGTACCGGATCAAAAAGTCCATATCTATAGATCCAACCGTTGGATGGCGCTCAAATTTTTTCTCGAGTTTCCAAAGGCTGTTTCCAATGGAAAGCGTCGAATCCAGATGAAATAGGGACGACGACGTCCTGTCGGCCAGTCCACCGCAGGACGAGAGTACCGGATCAAAAAGTCCCTATCTATAGATCCGACCGTTGGATGGCGCTCAAATTTTTTCACGAGTTTTCGGAGGGTGTTTCCAATGGAGTAGCGTCGAATCGAGAGAAATGGCGACGACGTCCTGTCTGGCCAGTCCACCGGCAGGACGAGAGTACCGGATCAAAAAGTCCTATCTATATATCCGACCGTTGGATGGCGCTCAAATTTTTTCTCGAGTTTCCAAAGCTGGTTTTTTCCAATGGAGAAGCGTCGAATCAGATGAAATAGGGACGACGTCCTGTCGGGCCAGTCCACCGGCAGGACGAGAGTACGGATCAAAAAGTCCATATCTATAGATCCGACCGTTGGATGGCGCTCAAATTTTTTCACGAGTTTTCAACGGTGTTTCCCATGGAGTAGCGTCGAATCGAGAGCAAATGCGACGACGTCCTGTCTGGGCCAGTCCACCGGCAGGACGAGAGTACCGGATCAAAAAGGTCCTTATCTATATATCCGACCGTTGGATGGCGCTCAAATTTTTTCTCGAGTTTCCAAAGGCTGTTTCCAATGGAGAAGCGTCGAATCAAGATGAAATAGCGACGACGTCCTGTCTGGCCAGTCCACCGGCAGGACGAGAGTACCGATCAAAAAGTCCTTATCTATATATCCGACCGTTGGATGGCGCTCAATTTTTTCTCGAGTTTCCAAAGGCTGTTTCCAATGGAGAAGCGTCGAATCAAGATGAAATAGCGACGACGTCCTGTCGGGCCAGTCCACCGGCAGGACGAGAGTACCGGATCAAAAAGTCCATATCTATAGATCCGACCGTTGGATGGCGCTCAAATTTTTTCACGAGTTTTCGGAGGGTGTTTCCCATGGAGTAGCGTCGAATCGAGAGCAAATGCGACGACGTCCTGTCTGGCCAGTCCACCGGCAGGACGAGAGTACCGGATCAAAAAGGTCCTTATCTATATATCCGACCGTTGATGGCGCTCAAATTTTTTCTCGAGTTTCCAAAGGCTGTTTCCAATGGAGAAGCGTCGAATCAAGATGAAATAGGGACGACGTCCTGTCGGGCCAGTCCACCGGCAGGACGAGAGTACCGGATCAAAAAGTCCATATCTATAGATCCGACCGTTGGATGGCGCTCAAATTTTTTTCACGAGTTTTCGGAGGGTGTTTCCCATGGAGTAGCGTCGAATCGAGAGCAAATGGCGACGACGTCCTGTCTGGCCAGTCCACCGGCAGGACGAGAGTACCGGATCAAAAAGGTCCTTATCTATATATCCGACCGTTGGATGGCGCTCAAATTTTTTCTCGAGTTTCCAAAGGCTGTTTCCAATGGAGAAGCGTCGAATCAAGATGAAATAGGGACGACGTCCTGTCGGCCCGTCCACCGGCAGGACGAGAGTACCGGATCAAAAAGTCCATATCTATAGATCCGACCGTTGGATGGCGCTCAAATTTTTTTCACGAGTTTTCGGAGGGTGTTTCCCATGGAGTAGCGTCGAATCGAGAGCAAAGGCGACGACGTCCTGTCTGGCCAGTCCACCGGCAGGACGAGAGTACCGATCAAAAAGGTCCTTATCTATATATCCGACCGTTGGATGGCGCTCAAATTTTTTTCTCGAGTTTCCAAAGGCTGTTTCCAATGGAGAAGCGTCGAATCAAGATGAAATAGGGACGACGTCCTGTCGGGCCGTCCACCGGCAGGACGAGAGTACCGGATCAAAAAGTCCATATCTATAGATCCGACCGTTGGATGGCGCTCAAATTTTTTCACGAGTTTTCGGAGGGTGTTTCCATGGAGTAGCGTCGAATCGAGAGCAAAGGCGACGACGTCCTGTCTGGCCAGTCCACCGGCAGGACGAGAGTACCGGATCAAAAAGTCCTTATCTATATATCCGACCGTTGATGGCGCTCAAATTTTTTCTCAGAGTTTCCAAAGGCTGTTACCATGGAGAAGCGTCGAATCAAGATGAAATAGCGACGACGTCCTGTCTGGCCAGTCCACCGGCAGGACGAGAGTACCGGATCAAAAAGTCCATATCTATAGATCCAACCGTTGGATGGCGCTCAAATTTTTTCTCGAGTTTCCAAAGGCTGTTTCCCAATGGAGAAGCGTCGAATCCAGATGAAATAGGGACGACGTCCTGTCGGGCCAGTCCACCGGCAGGACGAGAGTACCGGATCAAAAAGTCCTTATCTATAGATCCGACCGTTGGATGGCGCTCAAATTTTTTTCACGAGTTTCCAAAGGCTGTTTCCAATGGAGTACGTCGAATCGAGATGAAATAGCAAAAACGTCCTGTCTGGCCCGTCCACCGGCAGGACGAGAGTACCGATCAAAAGGTCCTTATCTATATATCCGACCGTGGATGGCGCTCAAATTTTTTCTCGAGTTTCCAAAGGCTGTTTCCATGGAGAAGCGTCGAATCAAGATGAAAATAGCGACGACGTCCTGTCTGGCCAGTCCACCGGCAGGACGAGAGTACCGGATCAAAAAGTTCAATATCTATAGAAATCCAACCGTTGGATGGCGCTCAAAATTTGTTCTCGAGTTTCCAAAGGCTGTTTTCCAATGGAGAAGCGTCGAATCAAGATGAAGGAATAGGGCACGACGTCCTGTCGGGCCCAGCTCCACCGCGCAGGTACGACGTGTACCGGATCAAAAAGTCCCCATGTCTTTAGATACCGATCCGTTTGGATGGCTGCTCAAGATTTTTTTCACGAAGTTTTGGAGGTTGTTTCCCATGGAGTAGCGTCCGAATCGTAGAGCATATATAATTGAGCGATCGCGTCGTGTCTGGCCGTTCCACCGGCAGGACGAGATAACTGGAGCAAAAAGGTCCTATATCATATATATCCGACCGTTGGATGGAGTTCAATATTGTTTTTTTCGTGTTTCAAAGGGTTGTTTCCAATGGGGAAGCGTCGAATCCAGATGAAATAGGGACGAAGTTCCTGTCGGGCCAGTCCTACGGCAGGACGAGGAGGTACCGGATCAATAAGTCCCTATCTATAGATACGACCGAGGATGGCGCTCAAATGTTTTTCTCGAGTTTCAAAAGGCTGTTTCAAATGGGAGAAGCGTCGATAATCAAGATGAAATAGGGATGACATCCTGTCGTGTGCCAGTCCACCTGGCAGGTCGAGAGTATCCGGATCAAACAGTCTCATTATCTTATAGATCAAGTACCGTTGGATGGCGCTCAAATTTTTTTCACGAGTTTTCGTGAGTGTGTTTCCCATGGAGTAGTTTTTATTCCGATCATTTACGTTTTATAGTTGCGTCTGAATCGAGGCAAATTGGCGACGACTTCCCCATGTGTGGCCAGCTCACCGGCAGGACGAGAGTACCGGATCAAAAAGGTCCTTATCTAATATCCGACCGTTGGATGGCGCTCAAATTTTTTCTCGAGTTTCCAAAGGCTGTTTCCAATGAGAAGCGTCGAATCAAGATGAAATAGGGACGAACGTCCTGTCGGGCCAGTCCACCGGCAGGACGAGAGTATCGGATCAAAAAGTCCCTATCTATAGATCCGACCGTTGGATGGCGCTCAGATTTTTTCACGAGTTTTCAGAGGTGTTT
>JAQIZT010000531.1:0-22968 GCA_029228515.1 Populus alba x Populus x berolinensis | reverse complement strand
GTCGGGGCCGTTTCCACCGACAGCCCTAGAGTAACGGGGTGAAGTGATTGAAAAGGTCCGTTATTCTGTAGATCCGACTGTTGGGATCGCGCTGAAACTTTTTTCACGAGTTTCCGGGGCTGTTTTTGATGGATGATGTGGAGTGGATATCAGGACGACTGTGTCGACGGCTTCTTTGTCTGGTCGGGGGCCGTTCTTACCGACAGCCACCTTAGAGATAACTGGGGGTGTGAAAAAGGTCCGTATCTATGAGATCCGACCGTTGGGGGGGGGAACTCACTGCTCGAAATTTTTTCCACGAGTTTCCGGAGGCTGTTTTTGATGGGAGTAGCCTGGAATCGGGACGACACGTCGACGGTGTCCGAGTCCGGCGGCTCCGATGCAACGACAGCCCTAGGAGTACACGAGGTGAAAACATCCGTATCCTATAGCATCAGACCGTTGGATCGCGCTTGAATGAACTTTTTTTCACGAGTTTTCCGGAGGCTGTTTTTTGAATGGAGTAGATGCGTGGAATCCGGACGGACATCCTGAGTCGACGGGTGTTAAAACCTGGTCAGGGGGGCCGTGCCACTCGACAGCCCTAGAGTAACGGGTGAAAAAGGTCCGTATCTATAGTTCCGACAGTTGGATCGCGCTGATGAAATTTTTTTCACGAGTTTCCGGAGGCTGTTTTTCCTGGATGGAGTTGCGTGGAATCAGGACGACACGTCGGACGGTGTCCGGTCGGGGCCGTTCTAACCGCCATGCCCGAGAGTAACGGGTGGGGAAAAGGTCCCGTATCTATAGATCCGACCGTTTCGGATCGCGCTGAAACGTTTTTTCCGAGTTTCCGGAGGCTGTTTTCTGATGGAGTAGCAGTGGAACATCAGGACGCACACGTCGACGGTGTCCGGTCGGGGCCGTTCTACACGACAGCCCTAAAGGTGACGACGTGTGGAAAAGGTCCGTATCTATAGATCCGACAGATTGGATTAGCTGCTGTGAAACTTTTTTCACGATTGTTTCCGGAGGCTGTTTTTGATGGAGTTGGTGTGCGAATACGGACGACACGTCGACCGGTGATTGGTCTGGTCGGGGCCGTTCTAACGACAAGCCCTAGAGTATACGGGTGAAAAGGTCCGTTATCTATAGATCAGACAGTTCGGATCTCGCGCTGTAAATTTATTTTTCACGAGTTTCCGGGAGGCTGTTTTTGATGGGAGGGTAGCGTGGAATCGGGGACGACACGTCGACGGTTGTCCGGTCGGGAGCCGTCTATTGCACCGACAGCCTAGAGTAACGAGTGGAAACAAGGTCCGTATCTATAGATCAGGACTAGTTCTGGATCGCGCTGAAATTTTTTATTCACGAGTTTCCGGAGGACTGTTTTCTTCATGAGGGAGTTAGCGTGGAATTCAGGACGACACGTCGACCGGATGTCCGGTCTGGAGGCCATTCATCCGACAGCCCTAGAGTAACGGGCTGAAAAGGTCCGTTATCTATAGATCCGACCGTTGGATCGCGCTGAAATTTTTTTCACGAGTTTATGGAGGCAGGTTTTTGATGAGAGTTGCGTGGAATCAGGTTCGACTTCGTCGACGGTTTTGTCCTGGTAGCGGGCTGTTCTACCGACAAGACCCTAGGGTAAGACGGGTGAACAAGGTCCGTATCTATAGATCCGACTGTTGGATCGCGCTGAAACTTTTTTCACGTGTTTCCGGTGGCTAGGCTTTGTTTTTGATGGAAGTAGCCTGGAATCGGTGACGACACGTTCGGACGGTGTCCGGTCTGGGGACCCATTCACCGGACAGCCCTAGAGAAACGAGTGGTAAAGGTCCGTATCATATTGATCGGACCGTTGGATAGCGACTGAAATTTTTTTCACGAGTTTCCGGAGAGCTGTTTTTGTTGATGGAGTTGCGTGGAATCAGGACGGACACTGTCGACGGTGTTACCGGTTCGGGGCCATTCTACCGACAGCACCTAGAGTAACGGGTGAAAAGTCTCGTAATCTATAGATCCGACTGTTTGGATCGCGCTGAAAATTTTTTTCACGAGTTTCTTTTTTTTTTTTTTACGAGGCTGTTTTTGATGGTAGTGGCGTGGAATCAGGCCGACACGTCGACGGTGTCTGGTCGGGGCTCGTTCTAACGCCAGCCCTAGAGAAATGGGTGAAAACGGTCCGTATCTATAGATCCGACCTGTTGGATCGCGCTGATGAAACTTTTTTCACGGAAGTTTCCGGAGGCTGTTTTTGATGGGAGTAGCCATGGGGAATCAGGACGGACACGTCGACGGGTGTTCCGGGTCGGGGCCGTTCTAACGACAGCCCTTCAAATGTAAAACGGGTGAAAAACATTCGTATCTATGTAGATCCGACCGTTTGGATCGCGCTGAACTTTTTTCTCACGAGTCTTCCGGAGGCAAGGCTATGTTATTGATGGAGTAACGTTGGAAACGGGACGACACGTCGACACTGGTGTCCGGTCGGGGCCGTGTCTACCGACACGCCCTAGAGCTACGGGTGAACAAAGGTCCGTATCTATAGATCCGACCGTTGAGATCGCGCTGAAATTTTTTTTCACGAGTTTCCGGAGGCTGTTTTTGATGGAGAGGTAGCGTGGAATCAGGAAGACAACGTCGACGGTAGTTCGGTCGGTGGCACGTTCTCTACCGACAGCCCTTAGTAGAGTGACGGGTGTGAAAAGGTCCGTATTACTATAGATCAGACGTTGGATCGCGCTGAAAATTTTTTTCAACGAGTTTCCGGAGGCTGTTTTTCTGATGGGAAGTAGCCTGTGGAATCAGGACGACCACAGTCGACGGTGTCCGGACTCGGGGCCATTCTACCGACAGCCCTAAAGTAACCGAGTGAAAAATCCGTATCTTATAGATCCGACTCGTTGGATCGCGCTGAAATTTTTTTCACGAGTTTCCGGAGGCTGCTTTTTGATGGAGTTGACGTGTGAATACGGACGACACGTCGACGGTGTCCGGTCGTGGGCCCGTATCTACGGGACCGCCCTAGAGTAACGGTGTTGGAAAAGGTCCGTTATCTATAGATCCGAAGTTTGGATCGCGCTGTTGTGAAATTTTTTTCACGAGTTTCGGAGGCTGTTTTTGATGGAGTAGCGTGGAATCAGGACGGACTCGTCGACGGTGTGTCCGGTCGGGGCCGTGCTACCGGACCGCCCTAGTGTTAACGAGTGAAAAAGGTTCGTATCTATAGATCAGACCGTTGGATCGCGCCTGAAACTTTTTTTCACGAGTTTCCGGAGGCTTATGTGTTTGATGGGAGTATTCCTGGAATCGGGTACGACACGTCGACGGTGTCCGGTCGGGGCCAATCTCACCGACAGCCACTAGGTAGTATACGAGTGTAAAACGTTCGTATCTATAGATAAACAGTTGGATCGCGTGTGCTGAAATTTTTTTCACGAGTTTCTGGTAGAGCTGTTTTTGATGCGGAGTTGCGTGGAATCAGGACGACACGTCGACGAAGTGTATTCCGGTCGGGGGCCGTTCTAACGACAGGGCCCTAGAGTAACGGGTTGAAAAGGTCCGTATCTATAGATGCCGACTGGTTGGATCGCGCTGAAACCTTTTTTCACGAGTTTCCGGAAGGCTGTTTCTGGATGGAGTAGCCTGGAAAATCGGGACGGTACACTGTCGTCGGTGTCCCTGTCCGGGCCATTCCACCGACAGCCCTGAGAAGAAAGACGAGTGATAAGCGTCCGTATCTTATAGATCAGTACAGTTGGATCGCGCTGAAAATTTTTTTCACGAGGTTTCCGGAGCTGATGTTTTTGATGGAGTTGCGTGGAATCAGGACGACACGTACGACGGTGGTCCGGTCGGGGCGACTTCTACCGAACAGCCCCTAGAGTAACGAGTGAAAAAGTCTCGTATCTATAGATCCGACAAGTTGTGATTGCGCTGAAATTTTTTTCACGAGTTTCCGGAGGCTGTTTTTGTTGGAGTAGCGTGGAATCGGACGACACGTCGACTGGTGTCCGGTCGGGGCCGTTCTACCGACAGCCCTAGAGTAACGGGTAGAAAAGTTCGTATCTATAGATCCGACACGTTGGATTCGCGCTGAAACTTTTTTCACGTAGTTTCCGCGTGGTGTTTTGATGGTGTAGGGTGGAATCAGGACGACACGTCGGTCGGTGTCCGAGTCGGGGCAGTTATAACGACAGGTCCCTTGAGTACACGGGTGAAAAGGTCCTAGTATCTATAGACTCCGGACACGTTGGATCGCGCTGGTGAAATTTTTTATCTACGAGTTTCCGGATGGACTGTTTTTGATGGAGTAGACGTGGAATTCGGGACGAGCACGTCGACTGGTGTCTCGGTCGGGGCCGATTGCACCGACAGCCCCCCCCCCCCCCCCACCCCCCCATAGAGTAACGGTGTGAAAACTTTCGTATGTCTATTAGATCAGACAGTTGGATCGCCGCTTGAAATTTTTTTCACGAGATTTTCCAGGAGGCTGTCTTTTTGATGGATTTGCGTGGAATCAGGACGACACAGTCGACGGTGTCCGGTCGGGGCCTGTTCTACCGACAAGCCACTAGAGTAACGGGTTGAGAAAAGGTCCGTATCTTTAGATCCGACCGTTGGATCGCGCTGATTTGAAACTTTTTTCACGAGTTTCCGGAGGCTGTTTTTGATGGAGTAGCCTGGAATCGGGACGGACGACACGTCGTACGGTGGGTTCCGGTCGGGGCCATTGCACCGGACAGCCCTAGGAAGTAACGAGTACGAAAAAACATTGTATCCGTTTATCTATAGATCAGACAAGTTGGATCGCGCTGAAATTTTTATTTTCACGAGTTTCCGGAGATATATCTGATGGAGTAGCCTGGAATCAGGACGACACGTCGACGGTTCCGGTCGGGGCCATTTCACGACAGCCCTAGAGTAACTGTGAAAAGGTCCGTATCTATAGATTAGACCGTTGGATCGCGCTGAATTTTTTTTCACGAGTTTCGTGAGGCTGTTTTTGATGGAGTAGCGTGGAATCAGGACGACACGTCGACGGTGTCCAGTCGGGCCATTTTACCGACAGCCCTAGAGTAACGGGTGAAAACATCCGTATCTATTTGATCCGACCGTTGGATCGCGCTGAAATTTTTTTCACGAGTTTCCGGAGGCTGTTATTGATGGAGTAGCGTGGAATCAGGACGACACGTCGACGGTGTCCGGTCGGGGCCGTTCCACCGACAGCCCTAGAGTAACGGGTGAAAAGGTCCGTATCTATAGATCCGACGTTTGGATCGCGCTGAAATTTTTTTCACGAGTTTCCGGAGGCTGTTTTTGATGGAGTAGCGTGGAATCGGGACGACACGTCGACGGTGTCCGGTCGGGGCCATTCCACCGACAGCCCTAGAGTAACGGGTGAAAAGGTCCGTATCTTATAGATCAGACAGTTGGATCGCGCTGAAATTTTTTTCACGAGTTTCCGGAGGCTGTTTTTGATGGAGTAGCGTGGAATCAGGACGACACGTCGACGGTGTCCGGTCGGGGCCATTCTACCGACAGCCCTAGAGTAACGAGTGAAAAGGTCCGTATCTATAGATCCGACCGTTGGATCGCGCTGAAATTTTTTTCACGAGTTTCCGGAGGCTGTTTTTGATGGAGTAGCGTGGAATCAGGACGACACGTCGACGGTGTCCGGTCGGGGCCATTCTACCGACAGCCCTAGAGTAACGGGTGAAAAGGTCCGTATCTATAGATCCGACAGTTGGATCGCGCTGAAACTTTTTTCACGAGTTTCCGGAGGCTGTTTTTGATGGAGTAGCCTGAATTCAGGACGGACACGTCGACGGTTCCGGTCGGGGCCATTCCAACGACAGCCCTAGAGTAACGAGTGAAAAGGTCCGTATCTATAGATCAGACAGTTGGATCGCGCTGAAACTTTTTTCACGAGTTTCCGGAGGCTGTTTTTGATGGAGTTGCGTGGAATCAGGACGGACACGTCGACGGTGTCCGGTCGGGGCCGTTTTCTAACGGCAGCCCTTAGAGTAACGGTGTGAAAAAAGGGTCCGTTATCTATAGATCCGACCGTATGGATCGCGCTGAAACTTTTTTTCACGAGTTTCCGGAGGCTGTTTTTGATGGAGTAGCGTGGAATCAGGACGACACGACGACGGTGTCCGGTCGGGGACGGATCTACCGACAGACCCTAGAGTAAATGGGTGAAAATAAGGTCCGTATCTATAGATTTCCGACCGTTGGATCCGCGCTTGAAACTTTTTTTCACGAGTTTCCGGAGGCTGTTTTTGATGGAGTAAGCCTGGATTCGGGACGACACGGTTCGACCGGGTGTCCGGCGTCTGGGGGGGCCATTCTCACCGACAGCCCTAGCGTAACGAGTGAATAAAGGTCCGTATCTATAGATCAGACAGGTTGGATCGCTGCTGATAATTTTTATTTCACGAGTTTCTGGAGGGGCTGGTTTTTGATGGAGTTGCGTGGAAATCAGGACGGACACGTCGACGTGTGTTCCGGTCGGGGCCGTTCTACCGACCGCCCTAGAGTAACGGGTTGATGAAAGGTCCGTATCTATAGTTTTCGACCGTTGAGATCGCGCTTGAAAAAACGTTTTTCACGGAGTTTCGGGAGGCTGTTTTTGATGGAGTAGCGTGGAATCAGGAACGGACACGTCGACGGTGTCCTGGTCGGGGCCATTTCCACCGAGACAGTCTCCTAGAGTAACGGGTGAAAAGGTCCTGATATCTATAGATAAGACAGTTGGATCGCGCTGAAATTTTTTTCACCGAGTTTCCGGAGGTGTATTTTTCGATGGGAGTAACAGTTTGGAATCAGGGACGACACGTCGTGGTGTCAGGTCGGGGGCTCGTTCTACCGACAGCCCTAGAGTTACGGGTGAAAAGGTCCGTATCTATAGATCAGACCGTTGGATCGACGCTGAAATTTTTTTACACGAGTTTCCGGGAGGCTGTTTCATCTGAATGGAGCTAGCGTGGAATCAGGGAGCGGACACGTCGACCGGTGGTACCGGTCCGGGGCCATTTTCCACCGACAGCCCTTTGAGTACGAGTGTGGTGGAAAACATGTTCGTATCTACAGATCCGACCGTTGGATCGCGCTGAAAATTTTTTTCACGAGCTTCTTCCGGAGGCTGTTTTTGATGGGAGTTTGCGTGGAATCAGGACGGACACGTCGACGGTGTCGGTCTGGGCCGTTCTACCGGACGCCCCTAGAGTAGGAGTGAAAAGGTCGTTATCTATAGATCCGACAGTTGGATCGCGCTGAAACTTTTTTCACGAGTTTCCGGAGGCTGTTTTTGACGGAGTTGCGTGGAATCAGGACGACACGTCGACGGTGTACGGTCGGGGCCGTTCTACCGCCAGCCCTAGAGTAACGGGTGAAAAGGTCCGTATCTATAGATCCGACCGTTGGATCGCGCTGAAATTTTTTTCACGAGTTTCCGGAGGCTGTTTTTGATGGAGTAGCCTTGAAACGGGACGACACGTCGACGGTGTCCGGTCGGGGCCCATTCACCGACAGCCCTAGAGTCACAGGTGAAAAGGTCTGTATCTATAGATCAGACAGTTGGATCGCGCTGAAATTTTTTTCACGAGTTTCCGGAGGCTGTTTTTAATGGAGTTGCGTGGAATCAGGACGACACGTCGTCGGTGTCCGGTCGGGCCTTCTATCGCCAGCCCTAGAGTAACGGGTGAAAATATCCGTATCTATTAGATCAGACCGTTGGATCACGCTGAAACTTTTTTCACGAGTTTCCGGAGGCTGTTTTTGATGGAGTAGCTTGGAATCAGGACGACACGTCGACGGTGTCCGGTCGGGGCCCTTCCACCGACAGCCCTAGAGTAACGGGTGAAAAGGTCCGTATCTATAGATCAGTCCGCTGGATCGCGCTGAAATTTTTTTCACGAAGTTTCCGGAGGCTGTTTTTGATGGAGTAGCGTGGAATCAGGACGACACGTCGACGGTGTCCGGTCGGGGCCATTATCTTACCGACAGCCCTAGAGTAACGGGGAAAAGGTACGTATCTATAGTTCAGGCAGTTGGATCGCGCTGAAATTTTTTTCACGAGTTTCCGGAGGCTGTTTATGATGGAGTTGCCGTGGAATCAGGACGACACGTCGACAGTGTCGGTCGGGGCCGATTCTACCGACAGCCCTAGAGTAACGGGTGAAAAGGTCCGTATCTATAGATCCGACTGTTGGATCGCGCTGAAATTTTTTCCACGAGTTTCCGGAGGCTGTTTTTGTTGGAGTTGCGTGGAATCAGGACGACACGTCGACGGTGTCCGGTCGGGGCCATTCTACCGACAGCCCTAGAGTAATGGGTGAAAAGTCCGTATCTGTAGATCCGACAGTTGGTCGCGCTGAAATTTTTTTCACGAGTTTCAGGAGGCTGTTTTTGATGGAGTAGCGTGAATCAGGACGACACGTCGACGGTGTCCGGTCGGGGCCATTCCACCGACAGCCCTAGAGTAACGGGTGAAAAGGTCCGTATCTATAGATCCGACCGTTGGATCTGCGCTGAAACTTTTTTCACGAGTTTCCGGAGGCTGTTTTTGATGAGTAGCGTGGAATCAGGACGACACGTCGACGGTGTCCGGTCGGGGCCATTCTACCGACAGCCCTAGAGTAACGGGTGAAAAGGTCCGTATCTATAGATCAGACAGTTGGATCGCGCTGAAATTTTTTTCACGAGTTTCCGGAGGCTGTTTCTGATGGAGTTGCGTGGAATCAGGACGACACGTCGACGGTGTCCGGTCGGGGCCGTTCCACCGACAGCCCTAGAGTAACGAGTGAAAAGGTCCGTATCTATAGATCAGACCGTTGGATCGCGCTGAAACTTTTTTCACGAGTTTCCGGAGGCTGTTTTTGATGGAGTAGCCTGGAATCGGGACGACACGTCGACGGTGTCCGGTCGGGCCATTCCACCGACAGCCCTAGAGTAACGGGTGAAAAGGTCCGTATCTATAGATCAGACCGTTGGATCGCGCTGAAATTTTTTTCACGAGTTTCCGGAGGGTATTTTTGATGGAGTAGCGTGGAATCAGGACGACACGTCGACGGTGTCCGGTCGGGGCCGTTCTACCGACAGACCTAGAGTAACGGGTGAAAAGGTCCGTATCTATAGATCAGACTGTTGGATCGCGCTGAAATTTTTTTCACGAGTATCCGGAGGCTGTTTTTGATGGAGTAGCTTGGAATCAGGACGACACGTCGACGGTGTCCGGTCGGGGCCGTGCCACCGACAGCCCTAGAGTAACGGGTGAAAAGGTCCGTATCTATAGATCCGACCGTTGGATCGCGCTGAAACTTTTTTTCACGAGTTTCCGGAGGCTGTTTTGATGGAGTAGCGTTGAATCAGGACGACACGTCGACGGTGTCCGGTCGGGGCCATTCGACCGACAGCCCTAGAGTAACGAGTGAAAAGGTCCGTATCTATAGATCAGACAGTTGGATCGCGCTGAAATTTTTTTCACGAGTTTCCGGAGGCTGTTTTTGTGGAAGTTGCGTGGAATCAGGACGACACGTCGACGGTGTCCGGTCGGGGCCATTCTACCGACAGCCCTAGATAACGGGTGAAAAGGTCCGTATCTATAGATCCGACAGTTGGATCGCGCTGAAACTTTTTTCACGAGTTTCCGGAGGCTGTTTTTAATGGAGTAGCGTGGAATCGGGACGACACGTCGACGGTGTCCGGTCGGGGCCATTCCACCGACAGCCCTAGAGTAACGGGTGAAAAGGTCCGTATCTATAGATCAAAGAGTTGGATCGCGCTGAAATTTTTTTCACGAGTTTCCGGAGGCTATTTTTGATGGAGTTGCGTGGAATCAGGACGACACGTCGACGGTTGTCCGGTCGGGGCCATTCCACCGACAGCCCTAGAGTAACGGGTGAAAAGGTCCGTATCTATAGATCAGACTGTTGGATCGCGCTGAAATTTTTTTCACGAGTTTCCGGAGGCTGTTTTAAGGAGTTGCGTGGAGTCAGGACGACACGTCGACGGTGTCCGGTCGGGGCCGTTCTACCGTTGGATCGCGCTGAAACTATTTTCACGAGATTCCGGAGGCTGTTTTTGATGGAGTAGCCAGGAATCAGGACGACACGTCGACGGTGTCCGGTCGGGGCCTTCCACCGACAGCCCTAGAGTAACGGGTGAAAAGGTCCGTATCTATAGATCCGACCGTTGGATCGCGCTGAATTTTTTTCACGAGTTTCCGGAGGCTGTTTTTGTTGGAGTAGCCTGGAATCAGACGACACGTCGACGGTGTCCGGTCGGGGCCATTCCACCGACAGCCCTAGAGTAACGGGTGAAAAGGTCTGTATCTATAGATCAGACAGTTGGATCGCGCTGAAATTTTTTTCACGAGTTTCCCGAGGCTGTTTTTGATGGAGTTGCGGGGAATCAGGACGACACGTCGACGGTGTCCGGTCGGTGGCCCTTCCACCGACAGCCCTAGAGTAACGGGTGAAAAGGTCCGTATCTTTAGATCCGACCGTTGGATCGCGCTGAAACTTTTTTCACGAGTTTCCGGAGGCTGTTTTTGATGGAGTAGCGTGGAATCAGGTCGACACGTCGACGGTGTCCGGTCGGGGCCAATCTACCGACAGCCCTAGAGTAACGGGTGAAAAGGTCCGTATCTATAGATCAGACAGTTGGATCGCGCTGAAATTTTTTTCACGAGTTTCCGGAGGCTGTTTTTGATGGAGTTGCGTGGAATCAGGACGACACGTCGACGGTGTCCGGTCGGGGCCGTTCCACCGACAGCCCTAGTGTAACGGGTGAAAACATTCGTATCTATAGATCAGACCGTTGGATCGCGCTGAAATTTTTTTCACGAGTTTCCGGAGGCTGTTTTTGATGGAGTAGAGTGGAATCAGGACGACACGTCGACTGTGTCCGGTCGGGGCCATTCTACCGACAGCCCTAGAGTAACGGGTGAAAAGGTCCGTATCTATAGATCCGACCGTTGGATCGCGCTGAAATTTTTTTCACGAGTTTCCGGAGCTGTTTTGATGGAGTAGCGTGGAATCAGGACGACACGTCGACGGTGTCCGGTCGGGGCCGTTCCACCGACAGCCCTAGAGTAACGGGTGAAAAGGTCCGTATCTATAGATCAGACCGTTGGATCGCGCTGAAATTTTTTTCACGAGTTTTCGGAGGTGTTTTTGATGGAGTAGCGTGGAATCGGGACGACACGTCGACGGTGTCCGGTCGGGGCCGTTCCAACGACTGCCCTAGAGTAAGGGGTGAAAAGGTCCGTATCTATAGATCCGACAGTTGGATCGCGCTGAAATTTTTTTCACGAGTTTCCGGAGGCTGTTTTTGATGGAGTTGCGTGGAATCAGGACGACACGTCGACGGTGTCCGGTCGGGGCCCTTCTACCGACAGCCCTAGAGTACTGTTGAAAACATCCGTATCTATAGATCAGACAGTTGGATCGCGCTGAAATTTTTTTCACGAGTTTCCGGAGGCTGTTTTTGATGGAGTAGCCTGGAATCGGGAGGACACTGTCGACGGTGTCCGGTCGGGCCGTTCCACCGACAGCCCTAGAGTAACGGGTGAAAAGGTCCGTATCTATAGATCCGACCGTTGGATCGCGCTGAAACTTTTTCACGAGTTTCCGGTGGATGTTTTGATGGAGTAGCGTGGAATCAGGACGACACGTCGACGGTGTGCGGTCGGGGCCGTTCACCGACAGCCCTAGAGTAACGGGTGAAAAGGTCCGTATCTATAGATCCGACTGTTGGATCGCGCTGAAATTTTTTTCACGAGTTTCCGGAGGCTGTTTTGATGGAGTTGCGTGGAATCAGGACGACACGTCGACGGTGTCCGGTCGGGGCCGTTCGACCGACAGCCCTAGAGGAACGGGTGAAAAGGTCCGTATCTATAGATCAGACAGTTGGATCGCGCTGAAACTTTTTTCACGAGTTTCCGGAGGCTGTTTTTGATGGAGTAGCGTGGAATCGGGACGACACGTCGACGGTGTCCGGTCGGGGCCATTTCCACCGACAGCCCTAGAGTAAAGGGTGAAAAGGTCCGTATCTATAGATCAGACCGTTGGATCGCGCTGAAATTTTTTTCACGAGTTTCCGGAGGCTGTTTTTGATGGAGTTGCGTGGAATCAGGACGGACACGTCGACGGTGTCCGGTCGGGGCCCTGTCTACCGCCAGCCCTAGAGAAACGGGATGAAAAGGTCCGTATTCTATAGATTCCGACCGTTGGATCGCGCTGAAACTTTTTTCACGAGTTTCCGGAGGCTGTTTTTGATGGAGTAGCCTGGAATCGGGACGACACGTCGACGGTGTCGGTCGGGCCTTTCCACCGACAGCCCTAGAGTCACGGGTGAAAAGGTCCGTATCTATAGATCAGACCGTTGGATCGCGCTGAAATTTTTTTCACGAGTTTCCGGAGGCTGTTTTGATGGAGTTGCGTGGAATCAGGACGACACGTCGACGGTGTCCTGTCGGGGCCGTACTACCGACAGCCCTAGAGTAACGGGTGAAAAGGTCCGTATCTATAGATCCGACCGTTGGATCGCGCTGAAATTTTTTTCACGAGTTTCCGGAGGCTGTTTTGATGGAGTAGCGTGGAATCGGGACGACACGTCGACGGTGTCCGGTCGGGGCCATTCCACCGACAACCCTAGAGTAACGGGTGAAAAGGTCCGTATCTATAGATCAGGCCGTTGGATCGCGCTGAAATTTTTTTCACGAGTTTCGGAGGCTGTTTTTGATGGAGTAGCGTGGAATCAGACGACACGTCGACGGTGTCCGGTCGGGGTCGTTCTACCGACAGCCCTAGAGTAACGGGTGAAAAGGTCCGTATCTATAGATCAGACCGTGGGATCGCGCTGAAATTTTTTTCACGAGTTTCCGGAGGCTGTTTTCATGGAGTAGCGTGGAATCGGGACGACACGTCGACGGTGTCCGGTCGGGGCCCTTCTACCGACAGCCCTAGAGTAACTGGTGAAAAGGTCAGTATCTATAGATCCGACCGTTGGATCGCGCTGAAATTTTTTTCACGAGTTTCCGGAGGCTGTTTTTGATGGAGTGGCGTGGAATCAGGACGACACGTCGACGGTGTCAGGTTCGGGCCTTTCCACCGACAGCCCTAGAGTAACGGGTGAAAAGGTCCGTATCTATAGATTCGACCGTTGGATCGCGCTGAAACTTTTTTCACGAGTTTCCGGAGGCTGTTTTTGATGGAGTAGCGTGGAATCGGGAAGACACGTCGACGGTGTCCGGTCGGGGCCATTCCACCGACAGCCCTAGAGTAACGGGTGAACAGGTCCGTATCTATAGATCAGACCGTTGGATCGCGCTGAAATTTTATTCACGAGTTTCCGGAGGCTGTTTTTGATGGAGTAGCGTGGAATCAGGACGGACACGTCGACGGTGTCCAGGTCGGGGCCATTCCACCGACAGCCCTAGAGTATACGGGTGAAAATATCCGTATCTATAGATCAGACCGTTGGATCGCGCTGAAACTTTTTTCACGAGTTTCCGGAGGCTGTTTTTGATGGAGTAGCGTGGAATCGGGACGACACGTCGACGGTGTCCGGTCGGGGCCGTTCCACCGACAGCCCTAGAGTAACGGGTGAAAGGTCCGTATCTATAGATCCCCCCGTTGGATCGCGCTGAAATTTTTTTCACGAGTTTCCGGAGGCTGTTTTTTATGGAGTAGCGTGGAATCAGGACGACACGTCGACGAGTGTCCGGTCGGGGCCTTTCACCGACAGCCCTAGAGAAACGGGTGAAAGGTCCGTATCTATAGATCCGACAGTTGGATCGCGCTGAAATTTTTTTCACGAGTTTACGGAGGCTGTTTTTGATGGAGTAGCGTGGAATCAGGACGACACGTCGACGGTGTCCGGTCGGGGCCATTTCACCGACAGCCCTAGAGTAACGGTGAAAATATCTTGTATCTATAGATCAGACAGTTGGATCGCGCTGAAATTTTTTTCACGAGTTTCCGGAGGCTGTTTTTGATGGAGTAGCGTGGAATCGGGACGACACGTCGACGGTGTCCGGTCGGGGCCTTTCCACCGACATCCCTAGTGTAAAGGGTGAACAGGTTGTATCTATAGATCCGACCGTTGGATCGCGCTGAAATTTTTTTCACGAGTTTCCGGAGGCTGTTTTGATGGAGTAGCGTGGAATCAGGACGACACGTCGACGGTGTCCGGTCGGGGCCATTCCACCGACAGCCCTAGAGTAACTGGTGAAAAGGTCTGTATCTATAGATCAGACATTTGGATCGCGCTGAAATTTTTTTCACGAGTTTCCGGAGGCTGTTTTTGATGGAGTTGCGTGGAATCAGGACGACACGTCGACGGTGTTCGGTCGGGGCCGTTCGACGACAGCCCTTGAGTAACGGGTGAAAAGGTCCGTATCTATAGATCCGACAGTTGGATCGCGCTGAAATTTTTTTCACGAAGTTTCCTGAGGCTGTTTTTGATGGAGTAGCCTGGAATCGGGACGACACGTCGACGGTGTCCGGTCGGGGCCATTCCACCGAAAAGCCCTAGAGTAACGGGTGAAAAGGTCCGTATCTATAGATCAAACAGTTGGATCGCGCTGAAATTTTTTTCACGAGTTTCCGAGGCTGTTTTTGATGGAGTAGCGTGGAATCAGGACGACACGTCGACGGTGTCCGGTCGGGCCGTTCCACCGACAGCCCTAGAGTAACGGGTGAAAAGGTCCGTATCTATAGATCCGACCGTTGGATCGCGCTGAAATTTTTTTCACGAGTTTCCGGAGGCTGTTTTTGATGGAGTAGCGTGGAATCAGGACGACACGTCTACGGTGTCCGGTCGGGGCCTTTCACCGACAGCCCTAGAGTAAAGGGTGAACAGGTCCGTATCTATAGATCACGACCGTTGGATCGCGCTGAAATTTTTTTCACGAGTTTCCGGGGGTTTTTTGATGGGAGTAGCGTGGAATCAGGACGACACGTCGACGGTGTCCGGTCGGGGCCGATCTACCGACAGCCCTAGAGTAACGGGTGAAAAGGTCCGTATCTATAGATCCGACCGTTGGATCGCGCTGAAATTTTTTTCACGAGTTTCCGGAGGCTGTTTTTGATGGAGTAGCCTGGAATCGGACGACACGTCGACGGTGTCCGGTCGGGGCCACTTCCACCGACAGCCCTAGAGTAACGGGTGAAAATATCCGTATCTATAGATCAGACAGTTGGATCGCGCTGAAATTTTTTTCACGAGGTTCCGGAGGCAGTTTTTGATGGAGTAGCGTGGAATCAGGACGTCTCGTCGACGGTGTCCGGTCGGGGCCGTTCTACCGAAAGCCCTAGAGTAAAGGGTGAAAAGGTCCGTATCTAAAGATCCGACCGTTGGATCGCGCTGAAACTTTTTTCACGAGTTTCCGGAGGCTGTTTTTGATGGAGTAGCGTGGAATCGGGACGACACGTCGACGGTGTCCGGTCGGGGCCGTTCCACCGACAGCCCTAGAGTAACGGGTGAAAACATCCGTATCTATAGATCCGACAGTTGGATCGCGCTGAAAATTTTTTTCACGAGTTTCCGGAGGCTGTTTTTGATGGAGTAACGTGGAATCAGGACGACACGTCGACGGTTCCGGTCGGGGCCGTTCTACCGACAGCCCTAGAGTACGGGTGAAAAGGTCCGTATCTATAGATCAGACCGTTGGATCGCGCTGAAATTTTTTTCACGAGTTTCCGGAGGCTATATTTGATGGAGTTGCGTGGAATCAGGACGACACGTCGACGGTGTTCCGGTCGGGGCCGTTCCACCGACAGCCCTAGAGTAACGGGTGAAAATATCCGTATCTATCTGATCCGACAGTTGGATCGCGCTGAAATTTTTTTCACGAGTTTCCGGAGGCTGTTTTTGATGGAGTTGCGTGGAATCGGGACGGACACGTCGACGGTGTCCGGTCGGGGCCTTTCCTCCGACAGCCCTAGAGTAACGGGGGAAAAGGTCCGTATCTATAGATCCGACCGTTGGATCGCGCTGAAATTTTTTTCACGAGTTTCCGGAGGCTGTTTTTTATGGAGTTGCGTGGAATCAGGACGACACGTCGACGGTGTCCGGTCGGGGCCGTTCTACCGACAGCCCTTGTTAACGGTGAAAAGGTCCGTATTGTTGATCCGACGTTGGATCGCGCTGAAAACTTTTTTCACGAGTTTCCGGATGGCTGTTTCTGATGGATGTGGCCTGGGGGAAGCGGGACGACACGTCGACGGTGTCCGGTCGGGGCCATTTCACCGACAGCCCTTTAGAGTACCACGGATGTAGGAAGAGGTCCGTATCTATAGATCCGACACCCCCCCCTTGGATCGCGCTGAAAATATTTTTTCACGAGTTTCCTGGTGGCTGTTTATTGAACTGGTTAGTATTCCAAGTGGAATCAGGAACGTACACGTCGAATCGGTGTCACGGACATCGGATTGGCCGATCTTCACACTCAGACAAGCACTCTAGAGTAACGGGTTGAAAATATCCGTATCTATAGATCAGAACCGTTTGGATCGCGCTTGAAATTTTTTTCACGAGTTTCCGGGAGGCTGTTTCTTGTTGATGAGGTAGCGTGGAATCGGGAACGACTTCCACGTCAGACCGTGTCCGGTACGGGGCCATTCCACTGTACAGCCCTAAGAGTAAGGAGTGAAAATATCATTCGTTTATCTATAGATCAGCACCGTTGGATCGCCGCTGAAATTATTTTTCTACTGAGTTGTCCGGAGGCAGTTTTTTTGAGGAGTTGCGTTGAATTCCACGGGACAGACACGTAACGACGGTGTGCCGGTCGGGGCCATTTCCAACCGACCAAGCCCTAGAGTAATCGGGTGAACATAAGGTCCGCTATCTTATAGATCCGACTGTTTTGGATCGCGAGCTGAAAAACTTTTTATTCACGAGTTTCCGGACGAGACTGTTTTTTGATGGAGTAGCGTGGAATAGGGAAATTCACTCACGGTCGACGGTGTCCGGTCGGGGCCTATTCCACCGACATGACCCTAGAGTATAAGGGTGAATAAGGTTCTGCGTATCTATAGACACTCTCGGGCCAGCAGTTGATGATTCGCGCTGTGAAATTTTTTTTTCGGCTACGAGTTTCGCGCGAGGCTTCGTTTTTGATGCAAGTTGCGTGGAATCGGGACGACACGATCGACGCGTTGTTCTCGGCTCGGATTTAATACTGCCATTCCACCGACAGCCCTAGAGCTAACGGGTGAAACATATCCGTATCTATACGTTCCCGACCGTTGGATCGCGCTGAAAACTTTTTTTCACGAGTTTCCGGTGGTTGGTTTTTGATGGAGTATGCCTGGAATCGGGACGACTCGGTCGACGCGTGTCCGGTCGGGGCCATTTCACCGACAGCCTTAGAGTAACGAGTGAAACCAGTCCGTATCTATAGATTACACAGTTGGATCGCGCTGAAATTTTTTTCACGAAAGGTTTCCGGAGGCGTGTTTTTGATGGAGTTGCTGTAGGAATCGGGACGACACACGTCGACGGAGTCCGGTCGGGGACCGTTCCACCGACAGCCCTAGAGTAACGGGTGAAAACATCCGTATCTATAGATCCGACCGTTGGATCGCGCTGAAATTCTTTTCTCACGAGTTTCCGGAGGCTGTTTTTGATGGAGTAGCGTGTAATCGGGACGACACGATCGACAGGTGTCCGGGTCGCAGCGGCCATTTCCACCGATCAGCCCTAGAGTAACGGGTGATACATATCCGTATCTATAGATCAGACAGTTGGATCGCGCTGAAATTTTTTTCACGAGTTTTCCGGAGGCTGTTTTTGCATGGAGTTAGCGTTGGAATCAGGGACGACACGTCGACGGTAGTCCTGACGGGGCCATTCGACCGACAGCCCTAGAGTAACGGGTGAATCATATTAGGTCTAGTATCTATAGATCACGACCGGTTATAGAGATTCCGCGGCTGAAATTTTTTTCAGCGAGTTTCCGATAGAGGACTGTATTATTGGATTGGAGTAAAGCGTGGAATCGGGACGACACGTCGACGGTGTCCGATTTGTCGGGGCCATTCCACCGACAGCCCTAGAGTAACGAGTAGTGAAAATATCTGTATCTCATAGATCTGACCGTATGTGGATCCGCGCTGCATAATATTTTTTTCACAGAGTTTCACGGAGGTCTGTTTTTGATGCAGTTTGCCGTGGAATCAGGAACGGACATCGTCCTACAGGTGTTTTCACGGTCCAGGGGCCGGGTTTTTCCACGGCGACGAGCCCTAGAGTAACGGGTGAACACATTATCACGATATCATATAGATCACGCCAGTTAGGATACGCTGCTGATATAAAAATTTTTATATTCACGAGTTTCCGGAGGCTGTTAATTTGATGGAGTAGCGTGGAATCGTTGGGGGCTGGTGGGACGTACACCCGTCCCCTCCCCCCGACGGTTGTCCGGTCGGGGCCTTATCCACCGACAGCCACTTAAGTAGTAAACGGTGAGGAAGGCATATCCGTATCTATAGATCGAGACTGTTGGATCCGCCAGCTGAAATTTTTATATCACGAGTTTTCCGGAGGCTGTTTTTGATGGAGTAGCGTGTAGGAATCAGGACGACACCGTCGTGACGGTCTTTGTCCCGTGGTCGGGGCCATTCGAACCGACAGCCCTTAGGCAGTAACGGCTGTGAAAACATTCGTATCTATAGATCAGACCGTTGGATCGCGCTGACACAATTTTTTATCGGACTGAGTTTTCCGGACGGCTCGTTTTTTATGGAGTGAGCGTGGAATCAGGACGACTCGTCGACGGTGTCCCGGTCGGGTGCCACTCCACCGACAGCCCTAGAGTTAAGGGGTGAAAAGGTTCCGTATCTATAGATCCGACCGTTTGATCGATACGCTGATGAAAAATTTTTTTTACCACGAGTTTTTCCGGAGGCTGTATACATTTTGATGAGAGTAGTACGGCGTGGAGAAAATCGGGACGGACACGGGGGTTCGACGGTGTCCGGTCGGGGCCATTCCACGACAGCCCTAATTGATAGAGTAACGAGTGGAAAACATTCGTTATCTATAGATCAGACAGTTTGGATCGCCGCTGAAATTTTTTTCACGAGTTTCCGGAGGCTGTTTTTTGATGGAGTGTTGCGTTGGAATCAGGACGACACGTCGACGTGTCATTCCTGGTCTGGGGCCGTTCTACCGACAGCCCTAGTAGAGTAACGGTGTTGTTGAAAAGGTCCGTATCTATAGATCCGCGATGTTGGATCGCGCTGAACTTTTTCACGAGTTTCCGGAGAGCTGTTTTTGATGGGAGTAGCCTGGAATGGGACGACACGGTGACCGGTGTCCGGTCGGGGCCATTCCAAGACAACCTAGAGTAACGGGTTTGAAAAGGTCCGTATCTATAGATAAGACAGTTGGAGCGCGCTGAAAGTTTTTCACGAGTTCACGGAGGCTGTTTTTGTTGGAGTTGCGTGATATCAGGACGACACGTCGACGGTGTCCGTGGTCGGGGCCGTTCTACCGACAGCCCTAGTTTAACGGGTTGAAAAGGTCCGTACTCTATAGTTCCGACCGTTGGATCGCGCTGAAACTTTTTCACGAATTTTCGGAGGCTGTTTTTGATGGAGTAGCCTGGAATCAGGACGGGAACACGTCGACTGTGTCCGGTCGGGGCCATTTTCACCGACAGCCCTTAGAGTAACGCTTGGTGAAAACGTCCGTAATCTCTATAGATTACTCAGTTGGATCGCGCTGAAATTTTTTTCTACGAGTTTCCGGAGGCTGTTTTTGATGGTGTTTGGTGGAATCAGGACGACACGTCGACGGTGTCGGTCGGGGCCATTCCACCGACAGCCCTAGAGAAACTGGTGAAAAGGTCCGTATCTATAGATCGACCGTTGGATCGCGCTGAAATTTTTTTCACGAGTTTCCGGAGGCTGTTTTTGATGGAGTAGCGTGGAATCAGGACGACACGTCGACGGTGTCCGGTCGGGGCCGTTCCACCGACAGCCCTAGAGTAACGGGTGAAAATATCCGTATCTATAGATCCGACCGTTGGATCGCGCTGAAATTTTTTTCACGAGTTTCCGCAGGCTGTTTTTCATGGAGTAGCGTGGAATCGGACGACACGTCGACGGTGTCCGGTCGGGGCCTTCCACCGACAGCCCTAGAGAAACTGTGAAAAGGTCCGTATCTATAGATCCGACCGTTGGATCGCGCTGAAATTTTTTCACGAGTTTCCGGAGGCTGTTTTCAAGGAGTAGCGTGGAATCAGGACGACACGTCGACGGTGTCCGGTCGGGCCCTTCCACCGACAGCCCTAGAGAAACTGGTGAAAAGGTCCGTATCTATAGATCCGACCGTGGATCGCGCGCTGAAATTTTTTTCACGAGTTTCCGGAGGCTGTTTTTGATGGAGTAGCGTGGAATCAGGACGACACGTCGACGGTGTCCGGTCGGGCCCTTCCACCGACAGCCCTAGAGAAACTGGTGAAAAGGTCCGTATCTATAGATCCGACCGTTGGATCGCGCTGAAATTTTTTTCACGAGTTTCCGGAGGCTGTTTTTGATGGAGTAGCGTGGAATCAGGACGACACGTCGACGGTGTCCCGTCGGGGCCATTCCACCGACAGCCCTAGAGTAACGGGTGAAAATATCCGTATCTATAGATCCAGACCGTTGGATCGCGCTGAAATTTTTTTCACGAGTTTCCGGAGGCTGTTTTTGATGGAGTAGCGTGGAATCAGGACGACACGTCGACGGTGTCCGGTCGGGGCCCTTCCACCACCGACAGCCCTAGAGAAACTGGTGAAAAGGTCCGTATCTATAGATCCGACCGTTGGATCGCGCTGAAATTTTTTTCACGAGTTTCCGGAGGCTGTTTTTGAAGGAGTAGCGTGGAATCAGGACGACACGTCGACGGTGTCCGGTCGGGGCCATTCCACCGACAGCCCTAGAGTAACGGGTGAAAATATCCGTATCTATAGATCAGACAGTTGGATCGCGCTGAAATTTTTTTCACGAGTTTCCGGAGGCTGTTTTTTCATGGAGTAGCGTGGAATCGGGACGACACGTCGACGGTGTCCGGTCGGGGCCGTTCCACCGACAGCCCTAGAGTAACTGGTGAAAAGGTCCGTATCTATAGATCCGACCGTTGGATCGCGCTGAAATTTTTTTCACGAGTTTCCGGAGGCTGTTTTTCATGGAGTAGCGTGGAATCAGGACGACACGTCGACGGTGTCCGGTCGGGGCCCTTCCACCGACAGCCCTAGAGAAACTGGTGAAAAGGTCCGTATCTATAGATCCGACCGTTGGATCGCGCTGAAATTTTTTTCACGAGTTTCCGGAGGCTGTTTTTCATGGAGTAGCGTGGAATCAGGACGACACGTCGACGGTGTCCGGTCGGGGCCGTTCCACCGACAGCCCTAGAGTAACTGGTGAAAATATCCGTATCTATAGATCCGACAGTTGGATCGCGCTGAAATTTTTTTCACGAGTTTCCGCAGGCTGTTTTTCATGGAGTAGCGTGGAATCAGGACGACACGTCGACGGTGTCCGGTCGGGGCCCTTCCACCGACAGCCCTAGAGTAAACTGGTGAAAAGGTCCGTATCTATAGATCCGACCGTTGGATCGCGCTGAAATTTTTTTCACGAGTTTCCGGAGGCTGTTTTTGATGGAGTAGCGTGGAATCAGGACGACACGTCGACGGTGTCCGTCGGGGCCCTTCCACCGACAGCCCTAGAGAAACTGGTGAAAAGGTCCGTATCTATAGATCCGACCGTTGGATCGCGCTGAAATTTTTTTCACGAGTTTCCGGAGGCTGTTTTTTTGATGAGTAGCGTGGAATCAGGACGACACGTCGACGGTGTCCGGTCGGGGCCCTTCCACCGACAGCCCTAGAGAAACTGGTGAAAAGGTCCGTATCTATAGATCCGACCGTTGGATCGCGCTGAAATTTTTTTTCACGAGTTTCCGCAGGCTGTTTTTGATGGAGTAGCGTGGAATCAGGACGACACGTCGACGGTGTCCGGTCGGGGCCCTTCCACCGACAGCCCTAGAGAAACTGGTGAAAAGGTCCGTATCTATAGATCCGACCGTTGGATCGCGCTGAAATTTTTTTCACGAGTTTCCGCAGGCTGTTTTTGATGGAGTAGCGTGGAATCAGGACGACACGTCGACGGTGTCCGGTCGGGCCATTCCACCGACAGCCCTAGAGTAACGGGTGAAAATATCCGTATCTATAGATCAGACAGTTGGATCGCGCTGAAATTTTTTTCACGAGTTTCCGGAGGCTGTTTTTGATGGAGTAGCGTGGAATCAGGACGACACGTCGACGGTGTCCGTCGGGGCCTTCCACCGACAGCCCTAGAGATAACTGGTGAAAAGGTCCGTATCTATAGATCCGACCGTTGGATCGCGCTGAAATTTTTTTCACGAGTTTCCGCAGGCTGTTTTTCAAGGAGTAGCGTGGAATCAGGACGACACGTCGACGGTGTCCGGTCGGGGCCCTTCCACCGACAGCCCTAGAGAAACTGGTGAAAAGTCCGTATCTATAGATCCGACCGTTGGAACGCGCTGAAATTTTTTTCACGAGTTTCCGGAGGCTGTTTTTGAGGAGTAGCGTGGAATCAGGACGACACGTCGACGGTGTCCGGTCGGGGCCATTCCACCGACAGCCCTAGAGTAACGGGTGAAAATATCGTATCTATAGATCAGACAGTTGGATCGCGCTGAAATTTTTTTCACGAGTTTCCGGAGGCTGTTTTGTTGGAGTAGCGTGGAATCAGGACGACACACGTCGACGGTGTCCGTCGGGGCATTCCACCGACAGCCCTAGAGTAACTGTGAAAAGGTCCGTATCTATAGATCCGACCGTTGGATCGCGCTGAAATTTTTTTCACGAGTTTCCGCAGGCTGTTTTTCATGGAGTAGCGTGGAATCAGGACGACACGTCGACGGTGTCCGTCGGGGCCGTTCCACCGACAGCCCTAGAGA
>JAQIZT010000530.1:17500-22985 GCA_029228515.1 Populus alba x Populus x berolinensis | reverse complement strand
GCGAACCACGGCCACGAGGGCAATGGGAAACACCGAGAGAGATCGTGCCCGCACCGCTGGACGCGAAGGAATCTCGAAGGGACATAGCAACACGCCGCTGGGGGACGCGAAGGATCTCGAAGGGACAAGCAACAAGCCGCGGGGGACGCGGGGGATCTCGAGAGGGACACGCAAACAAGCCGCGGGGGACGCGGCGGATCTCGAAGGGACAGGCCGCGGGGGAGGGAGCAACGGGGACAATCATTCGGGGGGCCATCTGCCTCAGCTCGGAAGACGGGGGGCCAGGCCTCGGCAGCGGGCACATCGCGCAGGAGCTTGGGGATGGCGAGGAGAGCCAGCACCTTGGCAGGAGCGCCGCAACTGAATGCAGCACGCCCACGCGGTACAGCTCTCCTCGCAATCCCCAAGCTCGGCGGTCCGCACCAGACACGTCGGCCAGGCCTCCAGCTTGCGAGCACAGGCAGCGGCCACCGCTGCCGTGACGTCACGCCAAGCCGTTGAGCGCGTTGGGGCTGCCAGCACCTTGGCACGAGGGGAATCCTGTTAAGGCCCCACACCCGAGACCGCGGATAAGCAGCCCCAACGCGCCAACGGCTTGGAGCGGGTCACGTCAGCGGTGGCCGGAATCGGACGTCGCCGTTACGTAGCGCCAAGCCGTTGGGCGCGTTGGGGCTGCCAGCACCTTGGCACGAGGGGAATCCTGTTAAGGCCCCACGCAGAGACCGCGGATAAGCAGCCCCACAGCGCCCAACGGCTTGGAGCGGGTGACGGGAAGGGATTCCGGCCACCGCCACCGGGACGTCGCGGCAAGCTGAGAGGCGCGCGTCGGCTGCCAGCACCTTGGAACGAGCGCGGCTTGTTAAGGCCCCACGCCCACGCCGCGGATAAGCAGCCCCAACGCGCCCAACGGCTTGGAGCGGGTCCCGGGGACGGTGGCCGGAATCGTGACGTCGCGCCAAGCCGTTGGGCGCGTTGGGGCTGCCTATTGGTTGGCACGAGCGCTGGCAAATCAGAGTGCGTGCGCGCCCGCAGCCGCGGATAAGCAGCCCCAACGCGCCCAACGGCTTTGGAGCGGGTCACAGGGACGGTGGCCGGAATCGGGTCGTCGCCGGCCGGAAAACGGGTCATCGATGGCGGCGTTACTTCGGGCCATGAGGCCCCCCACGTTAGTCCGAGTATAGCAGCAGCCCACAAATCCCCCGCGGCAGGCCTATGGCGCAGCCAGCGCGCCCCATGGCCAGTCAGGGGGCACCCCCCTAAAGAGCTATAAGTGTTATTGCAGCTCTGGCAGGGGTAGACACTACTAGGTCCCAGCTGTCACCCCCCCTCTAAAAAATTCATTTCTTGGTATTGTGAGCTGAAATTTTGCACATAGGCTGGCAAAAATCCAATCCAACTTTATAAATTTTCCCAGATTTTTTCGAGGTCGGGAAGTATTTTATTTTATTTTCCTACAATTAAAAATCAAGGAAATACGCAAAAATAGGAACCGGCCCGGAATGACCCCAAATTTGGCTGGCAGCCTCACAAAAATATGGCTGATTTTACTGGCTTGGTTTCATGTGGAACGCACGACGTTTTCTTGGCGGGATGCGAGAAAACCGGCACGCGCATGCGCGGCCAGCGACGTCGGGCTGGCCCCAGCAGCGCCTAGCCTCTCCCGCGCGGGGGGCAGGCAAGAGCGCAGCTGCCCCGGGCCCGAAGGCAGCCCCCCCGCGGGCAAGATAGCAAGCCAGCAGGTGCTGTCCGCGCTGCCGATATTTCCCACCGCTGGCATCGCTGCCGCTGCCACGGGCCCGAAGGCAGCCCCCCTGCCCCGGGCCCGAAGGCAGCCCCCCCGGGCAAGATAGCAAGCCAGCAGGGGCTGTCCGCGCTGCCGATATTTCCCACCGCTGGCATCCGCGGGCAAGATAGCAAGCCAGCAGGGGCTGTCCGCGCTGCCGATATTTCCCACCGCTGGCATCGCTGCCGCTGCCCCGGGCCCGAAGGCAGCCCCCCCGCGGGCAAGATAGCAAGCCAGCAGGGGCTGTCCGCGCTGCCGATATTTCCCACCGCTGGCATCGCTGCCGCTGCCACGGGCCCGAAGGCAGCCCCCCCGCGGGCAAGATAGCAAGCCAGCAGGGGCTGTCCGCGCTGCCGATATTTCCCACCGCTGGCATCGCTGCCGCTGCCACGGGCCCGAAGGCAGCCCCCCGCGGGCAAGATAGCAAGCCAGCAGGGGCTGTCCGCGCTGCCGATATTTCCCACCGCTGGCATCGCTGCCGCTGCCACGGGCCCGAAGGCAGCCCCCCCGCGGGCAAGATAGCAAGCCAGCAGGGGCTGTCCGCGCTGCCGATATTTCCCACCGCTGGCATCGCTGCCGCTGCCACGGGCCCGAAGGCAGCCCCCCCGCGGGCAAGATAGCAAGCCAGCAGGGGCTGTCCGCGCTGCCGATATTTCCCACCGCTGGCATCGCTGCCGCTGCCACGGGCCCGAAGGCAGCCCCCCCGCGGGCAAGATAGCAAGCCAGCAGGGGCTGTCGCGCGCATGCCGATATTTCCCACCACTGCTGGCAATCGCATTGGCCAAGGCAGGCCCTAGGTGCCGATTGCGAGGCCCGCTAGCCCCGGGCCCGAAGGCAGCCCCCCTCGCGGGCTAAGATAGCAAGCCAGCAGGGGCTGTCCGCGCTGCCGATATTTACCCCACCGCTGGCATCGCTGCCTGCATTGCCGTAACGGGCCCGAAGGCAGCCCCCCCCGCGCAAAGGAATAGCAAGCCAGCAGGGCCAGTCCGCGCTGCTCGATGATTATCCCACCGCTGGCACCGCCTGTCCCGGGGGCTGCCCCGAGCCCGAAGTCTCCACCCCGATCTGGCAAGATAGCAAGCCAGCAGGGGCTGTCCGCGCTGCCGATATTATCCCACCAGCTGGCAACGGCTGCCGCTGCCGAACCGGGCCCGAAGGCAGCCTCCCCACGCGGGCAAGATAGCAAGCCAGCAGGGGCTGTCACGGCGCTGCCGCATATTTCCCACCGGCTGGGCATCGCTGCCGCTGCTCCACGGCCAACGCCCGAAGGCAGCCCCCCCACGCGGGCAAGATAGCAAGCCAGCAGGGGCTGTCCGCGCTGCCGATATTTCCCACCGCTGGCATCGCTTGCCAAGCTTAAGCCCCGGGCCCGATAGGCAGCCATCACCCCCCGCGGGCAAGATAGCAAGCCAGCAGGGGGCTGTCCGCAGCTGCCGATATATCCGCACCGCTGGCATGCGCTGCCATCTCGCTAGCCCCGGGCCCGAAGGCAGCCCCCCCGCGGGCAAGATAGCAAAGCCAGCAGGGGCTCCCCCCGTCCGCTGCTGCCGGATATTTCCCACCCGCTGGCATCGCTGCCCGCTGCCCCGGTCCCGAAGGCAGCCCCCCCCCCGGGCAATATAGCAAGCCAGCAGGGGCTGTCCGCGCTGCCGATGATTTTCCCTACCGTCTGGCATCAGCTGCCGCCTGCCACCGGGCCCGAAGGGCAGCCCCCCCGCGGGCAAGATAGCAAGCCAGCAGGGGCTGTCCGACGCTGCCGATATTTCCCACCGCTGGCATCTATTGGGCTGCCAAAGGCTGCCTGCCGGGCCCGACGGCAGCCCCCCCGCGGGCAAGAAGATAGGGCAAGCCAGCAGGGGCTGTCCCCGCGTCAAGCCCCCGTTGCCGTGAGCCTACCCCCTAGACGAATTTTCCTTTTACCAGGCCTGGCCAGCCCAGTCGTCCAGCCCGTGTTCGTCAACAAATCTGCGCTGGCCGTATTTTCCGCGGGGGGGGCCCCCCCCCCCCCACCCCCGGGGGGCGGGGAGCGGGGCGGGGGGGAGGGGGCCCCCCCCGGGGGGGGAGACGGGCGGGGTGTACTCCAGCGGCATTTACCCCGCGCTGGCCCCAATTTTTTTTTTCGGCACTGTTGTTATCAGTGCTGCCTTGGGTGCTTGCCGTCCAGCGTGTGCCTACCCTCAACCCGCGCGGGGGGCAGGCAAGAGCGCAGGGGGCCAGGGCCCGAAAGGCAGCCCCCGCGGGGGTAAGATAAGCAAGGCAGCAGGGGCTGTCCCCCCGCGTCAGCCCCCGTTTGCGCAGCGCGGCCGGGGAACCACTGCCGCGCGCGCGCGCGCCCAATCGCCCAAGAGCCCAAGGGCCCCCAAGGGCCCCAGGACCTCAGGCCCCAGGCCCCCAGGCCCCAGCGCCCCAGGCCCCAGCGGCCAGCGCCCCAGCGCCCAGCGCGGGCGCGGGGCGGGCGCGCGCGCGGCGCGCGCGTGTGGTTTTTATAGGGCGCGTGGTCGGAAATGGGTCGTCGCCGGCCGGAAAAACGGGTCATCGATGGCGGCGTTACTTCGGGCCGTGAGGCCCCCCACGTTAGTCCGAGACGTCGCAGCAGCCCCCGCGGCAGGCCTATGGGCGCCAGCCAGCGCGCCCCATGGCCACCCCCCTATAGAGCTATAAGTGTTTATTGCAGCCTCTGGCAGGGGTAGACACTACTAGGTCCCAGCTGTCACCCCCCCTCTAAAAAATTATTTTCTTGGTATTTTGAGCTGAAATTTTGCACATAGGTTGGCAAAAATCCAATCCACCTTTATAAAATTTTTCCAGATTTTTTCGAGGTCGCCGGAAAGTATTTTTTTTTATTTTCCTTTCCATTGAAAATCAAGGGAAATACGCAAAAATAGGAACCGGCCCGGAATGACCCCAAAGTTGGCTGGCAGCCTCACAAAAATATGGCTGATTTTACTGGGATTGGTTTCATGTGGACGCACGACGTTTTCTTGGCGGGATGCGAGAAAACAGTGGCAGCGCGCATGCGCGGCCAGCGGAGGAGCCCCGGGAAAACTCTTGCTTTCACGGTCTTGGCCTCCCCTCACCACCATGGCAGGCCTCTAATCCCCCCCATCAGCAGTTGTAGCCGATAGGGCAGTGATTTGAACGACGCCGCCGGGTAATCGCACCCGGCCGACGCGGGGAGGAAGAGATCTCTTCTTCCAAGATAGCGAACAACACATCGGGAGTTATGTTGATAGGGCAGAGAATTGAATGACTCGTTGCGGGCAGCCAGCTGATAGGGCCTCCAGCTGCACAAATCCGCGCTGCCGATTTTTCCGACGTTGCCGATTTGTCTGAACAGCCCCTCGTTCGTCCGCGCTGCCGATTCCAACACTGCCTGCTGTGTCTGAACAGCCCCTGTTTCGTCAGCGCGTCCCCTCGACGAATTTTCCTGCCTGGCCTCGACAGCCCAGCGTCCAGCCCGTGTTCGTCACCAAATCTGCGCTGCCGATTTTCCCCGACGGGCCTCCAGCTGCACAAATCCGCGCTGCCGATTTTTCCCACTGTTGGCATCGCTGCCGCTGCCCCTGCCCCAGCGTGTGCCTAGGCCCCCAGTCGTTTTCGTCACGCCTAGGACTATAAACAGTCCGGACTCATCGCCAGCACCGGCTGCCGATTCTGCCGACTTCGCCGATTTCGTCGGCGCTGCCGATTCCAACACTGCCC
>JAQIZT010000530.1:2500-10000 GCA_029228515.1 Populus alba x Populus x berolinensis | reverse complement strand
CGTCGACCGCCTTTTATCTAATAAATGTCGTCCCTTCCAGAAGTCGGGGTTTTTAGTTGCACGTATTAGCTACTAGAATTACTACTGGTTTTATTATCCGAGTAGCAAATACCAATTCAAAACAAACTATAACTGATTTAGATGAGCCATTACGCTAGTTTCACAGTCTAGAATTAGTTTCATACTTACACATGCACTGGCTTAATCTTTGAGACAAGCATATGAACTACTGGCAGGATCAATCACCAGGTAGCATTGCCTTGGCGACACCACGACCCGCACGATCCCCGACGCCGATGAGACGAGGGGCCGAGACGGGCGAGGAAGTCGTTCTTATCGAGCACGAGCGGCTCGAACGGGACGGTCGCAGGGGCGGAGGCCCCCGCGCCGGCATCGCATTCCGCATCCGAAAGCACGAGCGACCGCGCGTGGGCCAGTTCGGCGGGATTCCGCTCGACTGGAACACGGGCGCCGCTGCTAGGTTCGCCCCGCGCCCCCGGGGAGGCGCGCGGCGGAGAGGGACAGCTTCACATTCAAATTCCACCGAAGTGGGTACGCAGCACAGGAACCCCGCCTCGCCGCAAGGCACCCAGGGCCTTGGGCTGAGAGTGATGGGGGCAGCAGGCCGACAGTTCGGTGCACAAGCACGGAGCCTGCCGACACGGACAGCCCAATTACCGCTCATGCGACTCTGCGTACACGCGACAACAATCCCGACGAGCGAACCACGGCCACGAGGGCAAGTGGAAACACCCGAGAGAGATCGTGCCCGCACCGCTGGACGCGAAAGGATCTCGAAGGGACAAGCAACACGCCGCTGGGGGACGCGAAGGATCTCGAAGGGACAAGCAACAAGCCGCGGGGGACGCGGGGGATCTCGAAGGGACACGCAACAAGCCGCGGGGGACGCGGCGGATCTCGAAGGGACAGGCCGCGGGGGGGAGCAACAGGGACAATCATTCGGGGGGCCATCTGCCTCAGCTCGGAAGACGGAGGCCAGGCCTCGGCAGCGGGCACATCGCGCAGGAGCTTGGGGATGGCGAGGAGAGCCAGCACCTTGGCAGGAGCGCCGCAACTGAATGCAGCACGCCCACGCGGTACAGCTCTCCTCGCAATCCCCAAGCTCGGCGGTCCGCACCAGACACGTCGGCCAGGCCTCCAGCTTGCGAGCACAGGCAGCGGCCACCGCTGCCGTGACGTCGCGCCAAGCCGTTGGGCGCGTTGGGGCTGCCAGCACCTTGGCACGAGGGGAATCCTGTTAAGGCCCCACACCCGAGACCGCGGATAAGCAGCCCCAACGCGCCCAACGGCTTGGAGCGGGTCACGGCAGCGGTGGCCGGAATCGGGACGTCGCCGTTACGTAGCGCCAAGCCGTTGGGCGCGTTGGGGCTGCCAGCACCTTGGCACGA
The DNA here is from genome assembly GCA_029228515.1 of Populus alba x Populus x berolinensis. NCBI lineage: Eukaryota > Viridiplantae > Streptophyta > Magnoliopsida > Malpighiales > Salicaceae > Populus > Populus alba x Populus x berolinensis. The sequence goes on along the minus strand of JAQIZT010000530.1, from coordinate 8,591 downwards.
GGGGAATCCTGTTAAGGCCCCACGCCCGAGACCGCGGATAAGCAGCCCCAACGCGCCCAACGGCTTGGAGCGGGTGACGGGAAGGGATTCCGGCCACCGCCACCGGGACGTCGCGGCAAGCTGAGAGGCGCGCGTCGGCTGCCAGCACCTTGGAACGAGCGCGGCTTGTTAAGGCCCCACGCCCACGCCGCGGATAAGCAGCCCCAACGCGCCCAACGGCTTGGAGCGGGTCCCGGGGACGGTGGCCGGAATCGTGACGTCGCGCCAAGCCGTTGGGCGCGTTGGGGCTGCCTATTGGTTGGCACGAGCGCTGGCAAATCAGAGTGCGTGCGCGCCCGCAGCCGCGGATAAGCAGCCCCAACGCGCCCAACGGCTTGGAGCGGGTCACAGGGACGGTGGCCGGAATCGGGTCGTCGCCGGCCGGAAAACGGGTCATCGATGGCGGCGTTACTTCGGGCCATGAGGCCCCCCACGTTAGTCCGAGTATAGCAGCAGCCCACAAATCCCCCGCGGCAGGCCTATGGGCGCCAGCCAGCGCGCCCCATGGCCAGTCAGGGGGCACCCCCTAAAGAGCTATAAGTGTTATTGCAGCTCTGGCAGGGGTAGACACTACTAGGTCCCAGCTGTCACCCCCCCTCTAAAAAATTCATTTCTTGGTATTTTGAGCTGAAATTTTGCACATAGGCTGGCAAAAATCCAATCCAACTTTATAAATTTTCCCAGATTTTTTCGAGGTCGGGAAGTATTTTATTTTATTTTCCTACCATTAAAAATCAAGGAAATACGCAAAAATAGGAACCGGCCCGGAATGACCCCAAATTTGGCTGGCAGCCTCACAAAAATATGGCTGATTTTACTGGATTGGTTTCATGTGGAACGCACGACGTTTTCTTGGCGGGATGCGAGAAAACCGGCAGCGCGCATGCGCGGCCAGCGACGTCGGGCTGGCCCCAGCAGCGCCTAGCCTCTCCCGCGCGGGGGGCAGGCAAGAGCGCAGCTGCCCCGGGCCCGAAGGCAGCCCCCCCGCGGGCAAGATAGCAAGCCAGCAGGGGCTGTCCGCGCTGCCGATATTTCCCACCGCTGGCATCGCTGCCGCTGCCACGGGCCCGAAGGCAGCCCCCCCGCGGGCAAGATAGCAAGCCAGCAGGGGCTGTCCGCGCTGCCGATATTTCCCACCGCTGGCATCGCTGCCGCTGCCCCGGGCCCGAAGGCAGCCCCCCCGCGGGCAAGATAGCAAGCCAGCAGGGGCTGTCCGCGCTGCCGATATTTCCCACCGCTGGCATCGCTGCCGCTGCCACGGGCCCGAAGGCAGCCCCCCGCGGGCAAGATAGCAAGCCAGCAGGGGCTGTCCGCGCTGCCGATATTTCCACCGCTGGCATCGCTGCCGCTGCCCCGGGCCCGAAGGCAGCCCCCCCGCGGGCAAGATAGCAAGCCAGCAGGGGCTGTCCGCGCTGCCGATATTTCCCACCGCTGGCATCGCTGCCGCTGCCACGGGCCCGAAGGCAGCCCCCCCGCGGGCAAGATAGCAAGCCAGCAGGGGCTGTCCGCGCTGCCGATATTTCCCACCGCTGGCATCGCTGCCGCTGCCACGGGCCCGAAGGCAGCCCCCCGCGGGCAAGATAGCAAGCCAGCAGGGGCTGTCCGCGCTGCCGATATTTCCCACCGCTGGCATCGCTGCCGCTGCCACGGGCCCGAAGGCAGCCCCCCGCGGGCAAGATAGCAAGCCAGCAGGGGCTGTCCGCGCTGCCGATATTTCCCACCGCTGGCATCGCTGCCGCTGCCACGGGCCCGAAGGCAGCCCCCCCGCGGGCAAGATAGCAAGCCAGCAGGGGCTGTCCGCGCTGCCGATATTTCCCACCGCTGGCATCGCTGCCGCTGCCACGGGCCCGAAGGCAGCCCCCCCGCGGGCAAGATAGCAAGCCAGCAGGGGCTGTCCGCGCTGCCGATATTTCCCACCGCTGGCATCGCTGCCGCTGCCCCGGGCCCGAAGGCAGCCCCCCCGCGGGCAAGATAGCAAGCCAGCAGGGGCTGTCCGCGCTGCCGATATTTCCCACCGCTGGCATCGCTGCCGCTGCCACGGGCCCGAAGGCAGCCCCCCCGCGGGCAAGATAGCAAGCCAGCAGGGGCTGTCCGCGCTGCCGATATTTCCCACCGCTGGCATCGCTGCCGCTGCCCCGGGCCCGAAGGCAGCCCCCCCGCGGGCAAGATAGCAAGCCAGCAGGGGCTGTCCGCGCTGCCGATATTTCCCACCGCTGGCATCGCTGCCGCTGCCCCGGGCCCGAAGGCAGCCCCCCCGCGGGCAAGATAGCAAGCCAGCAGGGGCTGTCCGCGCTGCCGATATTTCCCACCGCTGGCATCGCTGCCGCTGCCCCGGGCCCGAAGGCAGCCCCCCGCGGGCAAGATAGCAAGCCAGCAGGGGCTGTCCGCGCTGCCGATATTTCCCACCGCTGGCATCGCTGCCGCTGCACCGGGCCCGAAGGCAGCCCCCCCGCGGGCAAGATAGCAAGCCAGCAGGGGCTGTCCGCGCTGCCGATATTTCCCACCGCTGGCATCGCTGCCGCTGCCCCGGGCCCGAAGGCAGCCCCCGCGGGCAAGATAGCAAGCCAGCAGGGGCTGTCCCCGCGTCAGCCCCGTTGCCGTGAGCTACCCTAGACGAATTTTCCTGCCAGGCTGGCAGCCCAGCGTCCAGCCCGTGTTCGTCAACAAATCTGCGCTGCCGATTTTCCGCGACGGGCCTCCAGCGGCATTTACCGCGCTGCCGATTTTTCCCACTGTTGTTATCGCTGCCGCTGCCCAGCGTGTGCCTAGCCTCACCCGCGCGGGGGGCAGGCAAGAGCGCAGGGGGCCAGGGCCCGAAGGCAGCCCCCCGCGGGTAAGATAGCAAGGCAGCAGGGGCTGTCCCCGCGTCAGCCCCCGTTGCGCAGCGCGGCAGGGGAACCACTGCCGCGCGCGCGCGCGCCCAATCGCCAAGAGCCAGGGCCCAAGGGCCCCAGGCCCCCAGGCCCAGGCCCCCAGGCCCCAGGCCCCCAGGCCCCAGCGCCCAGGCCCCAGCGCCCCAGCGCCCAGCGCCCAGCGCGGGCGCGGGCGGGCGCGGCGCGCGCGCGCGCGTGTGATTTTTATAGGGCGGTGGTCGGAATCGGGTCGTCGCCGGCCGGAAACGGGTCATCGATGGCGGCGTTACTTCGGGCCGTGAGGCCCCCCACGTTAGTCCGAGCGTAGCAGCAGCCCCGCGGCAGGCCTATGGGCGCCAGCCAGCGCGCCCCATGGCCACCCCCTAAAGAGCTATAAGTGTTATTGCAGCTCTGGCAGGGGTAGACACTACTAGGTCCAGCTGTCACCCCCCTCTAAAAAATTCATTTCTTGGTATTTTGAGCTGAAATTTTGCACATAGGTTGGCAAAAATCCAATCCACCTTTATAAATTTTCCCAGATTTTTTCGAGGTCGGGAAGTATTTTTTTTTATTTTCCTACCATTGAAAATCAAGGAAATACGCAAAAATAGGAACCGGCCCGGAATGACCCCAAATTCGGCTGGCAGCCTCACAAAAATATGGCTGATTTTACTGGATTGGTTTCACGTGGAAAGCACGACGTTTTCTTGGCGGGATGCGGGAAAACCGGCAGCGCGCATGCGCGGCCAGCGGAGGAGCCCCGGGAAAACTCTTGCTTTCACGGTCTTGGCCTCCCCTCACCACCATGGCAGGCCTCTAATCCCCCCCATCAGCAGTTGTAGCCGATAGGGCAGTGATTTGAACGACGCCGCCGGGTAATCGCACCCGGCCGACGCGGGGAGGAAGAGATCTCTTCTTCCAAGATAGCGAACAACACATCGGGAGTTATGTTGATAGGGCAGAGAATTGAATGACTCGTTGCGGGCAGCCAGCTGATAGGGCCTCCAGCTGCACAAATCCGCGCTGCCGATTTTTCCGACGTTGCCGATTTGTCTGAACAGCCCCTCGTTCGTCCGCGCTGCCGATTCCAACACTGCCTGCTGTGTCTGAACAGCCCCTGTTTCGTCAGCGCGTCCCCTCGACGAATTTTCCTGCCTGGCCTGGACAGCCCAGCGTCCAGCCCGTGTTCGTCACCAAATCTGCGCTGCCGATTTTCCCCGACGGGCCTCCAGCTGCACAAATCCGCGCTGCCGATTTTTCCCACTGTTGGCATCGCTGCCGCTGCCCCTGCCCCAGCGTGTGCCTAGGCCCCCAGTCGTTTTCGTCACGCCTAGGACTATAAACAGTCCGGACTCATCGCCAGCACCGGCTGCCGATTCTGCCGACTTCGCCGATTTCGTCGGCGCTGCCGATTCCAGCACTGCCCGCTGTGTCTGAACAGCCCCTGCTTCGTCAGCGCATCCCCTTGACGAATTTTCCTGCCTGGCCTGGACAGCCCAGCGTCCAGCCCATGTTCGTCAAAAAATCTGCGCTGCCGATTTTTCCCGCTGTGGGCATCGCTGCCGCTGCCCCAGCGCGTGCCTAGGCCCCCAGTCTTTTTCGTCACGCCTAGGACTATAAACAGTCCAGACTCATCGCCAGCACCGGCTGCCGATTCTGCCGACTTTGCCGATTTCGTCGGCGCTGCCGATTCCAGCACTGCCCGCTGTGTCTGAACAGCCCCTGCTTCGTCAGCGCATCCCCTTGACGAATTTTCCTGCCTGGCCTGGACAGCCCAGCGTCCAGCCCATGTTCGTCAAAAAATCTGCGCTGCCGATTTTTCCCGCTGTGGGCATCGCTGCCGCTGCCCCAGCGCGTGCCTAGGCCCCAGTCTTTTTCGTCACGCCTAGGACTATAAACAGTCCAGACTCATCGCCAGCACCGGCTGCCGATTCTGCCGACTTTGCCGATTTCGTCGGCGCTGCCGATTCCAGCACTGCCCGCTGTGTCTGAACAGCCCCTGCTTCGTCAGCGCATCCCCTTGACGAATTTTCCTGCCTGGCCTGGACAGCCCAGCGTCCAGCCCATGTTCGTCAAAAAATCTGCGCTGCCGATTTTTCCCGCTGTGGGCATCGCTGCCGCTGCCCCAGCGCGTGCCTAGGCCCCCAGTCTTTTTCGTCACGCCTAGGACTATAAACAGTCCGGACTCATCGCCAGCACCGGCTGCCGATTCTGCCGACTTCGCCGATTTCGTCGGCGCTGCCGATTCCAGCACTGCCGCTGTGTCTGAACAGCCCCTGCTTCGTCAGCGCATCCCCTTGACGATTTTCCTGCCTGGCCTGGACAGCCCATGTTCGTCAAAAAATCTGCGCTGCCGATTTTTCCCACTGTTGGCATCGCTGCCACTGCCCCAGCGTGTGCCTAGGCCCCCAGTCGTTTTCGTCAAGCCTAGGACTATAAATCGTCCGGACTCATCGCCAGCACCGGCTGCCGATTCTGACGACTTTGCCGATTTCGTCGGCGCATCCCCTCGACGAATTTTCCTGCCTGGCCTGGACAGCCCAGCGTCCAGCCCATGTTCGTCAAGCAATCTGCGCCTCCGATCTTCCCCGACGGGCCTGCAGCTTGCACAAATCTGCGCTGCCGATCTTCCCCTTTGGTGGCATGGCTGCCACTGCCCCGATGTCTAGACCAACAGTCTTTCTCTTCAAGCCTTGGACTATCCAGTCCCGAGATCCCGGGAGCGCTGCCCGATCCCATCCCATCCCAGCCTCCTCGACGCCGTGCCCCTAGAGGGGCGGGGGGGACGAATCGGAGCGACATGGGGCTGAATCTCAGTGGATCGTGGCAGCAAGGCCACTCTGCCCCTTACCAATACCCCGTCGCGTATTTAAGTCGTCTGCAAAGGATTCTACCCGCCGCTCGGTGGGAATTGTACTTCACGGCGGCCCGCGCGGCTCTTTCGCCGCGAGGGCTTGGCCACCGGCCACGTGCCTCCGGGGTAAGATGGCCCTACTGCAGGTCGGCAATCGGACCGGCGGGCGCACGCGTCGCATCTAGCCCGGCTTCCTGACTTTGAGGGGTTCGGATCATAATCCAACGCACGGTAGCTTAGCGCCACTGGTTTTTCACACAAGCCACGATGATACCAATTGTGCGAATCAACGGTTCCTCTCGTACTAGGTTGGATTACTATTCGCGACACTGTCATCAGTAGGGTA
>JAQIZT010000529.1:0-22893 GCA_029228515.1 Populus alba x Populus x berolinensis | reverse complement strand
ACTTCATCCCGAGTTCCCCGGCACCCGGGCCCGGCCCACACCCCGCCTTCCCGCCACCGAGGGCCCCCCGCTACCCCACCCCGCCACCGCAGAGAGCACCTATACCGCGGCGCTCCCGCAAACGCGTTGTGGTATCAGCAGTTTCGGCACTGGCGGTGGTGGCCCTGCTGGTGGGCGGCGGCATCTTCGCGGTAGCCAAATTCAGCGGTCCCGACGCGGCCCAGCGTGCCGCGCAAGACGGCGAGGCCGCGCGCCTGGTGGGCCAGCACTATTTGGAGGCGCTGGCCACCGGCGACGCCCAGACCGCAGTGTCGCTGGGCGCCCAACAACCGGCTACCCCGCAACTTTTGACCGACAAGGCACTCGTCGACCAGCTCTCGGCGACGCCGATCAGCGCGATCACCGCGACCAACGACCCGGCACGCAATCCGGACGCCTCGCCGGATACCCAACGCGTCGTGCTGTCGGCTCGCATCGGGCCCACCCCCACCCAAGCCGTCGTGACCGTCCACAAAAAAGACGGCCAGTGGAAGCTGGAGACCACCACCATCGCGGTCACGATCACCGCACCGCCGAACTCCGCGGCCGCGATGAAAGCCCTTACCGTCGCCGGCGCGCTCACCAATGGGGCCAGCACGATCTCGGTGTTCCCCGGAACACCACATGTCTCCTCGTCGAACCGCTACATCGACATCACCGCAGACACGACACCACTGCTGCTCGAAGCACTGACGGCGGCCAACCCATCCACCATCACACCCGTGATCGCGCTCAACGACGTCGGCCGTCAAGTATCACTAGAGACGGTCGATAGACGAGTGCACTACTGCTATGCCGGGGCCGCGCCGCCGGAAGGGTGTTGCCCCCCTGAAGGGTGTCGGCAAGTCGTCACCACCGGCCCCAACGCCATCGACAACGACAGTTTGAACCTGGACTCTCTTGAGACCACCGACAACATGCATTACGACCTCGACGCCAACACCCTGAGGGTTCACGTCACTGGTGTCCTGCACTACCGCGCCCACGCAACCCAGCAAGGTCGACCCGTGAACTTGCATGAAACCCTGCCCGTCGACGGCGGTGTCGATCTGAGCACCCAACCACCGGTCTTCCTGCGAAGAAAAGAACTGAAGTAACACTGCATTGGTTTACCGCCGCCCCACGCGTCGGCGGCGATCACCACTCCTGGTGGTATTCGTATCGGCGGCGGCGCAGGAAGTATCCGATGCCTCCCAGCACGATGGTCAGCACTATGGCGTCGGTGCCGAGCGCGAGGATGCCGAGTAGCCCCTTGGCGATGTCAACGGGCAGCGCGAGGATGCCAACGGACGCGGCGACCAGGTGCAGCAGTTGTGCGACGGCGACCGCGAGGGTCAGGCGCATGTGGGCGCGGTGGTAGGCGTGGGCGTCGGTGCCAGTCCAGGTGTGGTTGTCGATGTGGTGTTGTACCCATCCGGGCCGAAACCAGTTGATGAGTGATTCGGTGATCGGCCGGTTTCTGATCAGACCCGCGATGACAAAGATTTCGAAGACGATGCCGGGGATGTGCTGGCCGAACATGGTGATAATAGGTGATCGCGACACGAGGCCGACGACAACGGTGACGCCGTCAGCGGCGAGCAGGAATGCGGCGATCGGATCGAACCGGCGGGCACGCATGGCTGCGTAGACCACGCGTACTGCTGACACCACAGTGCTGATCAGCAACGCATCGAGTGCGGCTGCGCCGAGGTAGCGGGCCATGTAGTACGAGCCCATACCCAGCAACAGGCTGATGACACCGCGGCGCAGTTCGCCGTAGCCGGGTGCACCCAGGGTTGCTGGGACAGTCACCGGGCTGACAAGTTGTTCAGGACTTGGCTGTACTTGAGATTCAATCTTGTTGTCAATCAAGGGATTCCTTTCGTCGGGATCGGCCCTGAGCTGGGTACGGTGCTAGCAGGAATTCGTCGACGAACCGGGTGAAGGTGTCATCGACATGGTCCTGGTCGTTGGTGGTGAAGAACTCTATGATGAATCCCTGGAATGCGGCGAGGGCGATCCGCGAACGGGTTTCAGCGACATGGCGTGGCATTCCTAACGCTTCGAGTCGTGCTTGGGAATTGCGGGTAAGCAAAGACAGTGTTTCCCAGGTGTATCTGCGGTATGGACTGTCAATGCCGCAGGCGGCGCCGAAGACCTGTAGCACGACGCGCAGATTGTTGTGACGCTCACCGCGTGTGCACTCGTACCAATCCTGAAAGCACCATGCGCGATGTGCGGCAAGGGAAACCGGTAGTTCTAACTCGTTGGTTGCCGGGATGGCGGCGCGTTGCTGTCGGGTTAGCACTTCCAGAATGAGCTGTTCTTTGCTGTCGAAGTAGTAGACCAGCATTCGCGCGCTGGTGCCCATCTGGGTGGCAAGCTCGCGTAGCGACGTATCGACCACGCCGGTACGCGCCAGAATCAGTCCTGCGGTCGCGAGGAGTTCTTCGCGTTTAGCGTGATCGATCGGGCGCGGCATACTTGACTGTAACATATGCTTCATATACGAAGGGGGATGTGAACCCGTCGGCACCTCCACGCCCGTCACGCAACACAACAGACTACTCAGGCAATCGAAAGCGCCACGCCACCAGCGATTTACGTGCGGTCAGGCCACAATGGGTAATCGCGGCGTGGGCAGCGGCGCTACTTTCATTGCTGGTCCAGCAATGGCTCGAACCGTTCACCGCTGACTCCCACATGGGCATGCTTACTAATGGTGGCGACCTCGACATCTACTGCCACGGTGGGCTGCAAGTAGTCCACGGCGCAACCCTGTACGCCGCCGAACTCCCTGCCGGAGGCTGGTTCACCTACCCGCCGTTCGCGGCGATCACATTCATCCCCTTGGCGCTGTTGAGCTTTCCCGTGGCCAAGACGGCGTGGATGCTGGTGTCGTTCATGGCGCTGGCCACAACGATATGGCGCTGCGCAACCGTTTTGGGCTACCGGCGCGACCAACTCCTGGTTGCCTTCAGTGTGGCCATGGCACTCGTGGCCCTCGACGTCGAGGCCGTGCGCGGCACTCTGTGGCAAGGCCAGGTCAACCTCGTGTTGATGGCCATCGTTGTCTGGGATCTCACACGGCCCCGCGGTGCGTACTTGCGAGGCTGGTCGGTGGGCATCGCCACCGGCGTCAAACTCACTGCGGCGGTGTTTATTCCATACCTTCTGCTCACGCAGCAGTGGCGCGCCGCAATCGCGGCGATCACGACCTGCGCGGCCACAGTTGTACTGACATGGCTTGTGCTGCCTGTCGATTCGGTGCAGTACTGGACGCATGCCGTGTTCCAGACCGACAGAATCGGTCCGTTGACTCACCCGGGCAACTATTCGATCGGCGGCGTCCTTGCCACTTTGTGGGACCCCGCGCCGATGCCGACGATGTGGTGGTTGGTCGGCGACACGCTCGCGGGATTGGTGGGCTTGTGCGCTGTCTACCGAGCCGAGAGGGCAGGTCAGCGACTGCTTGCGATCACGATTACCGGTCTGCTTTCGTGCACGGTGCCGCCGCTGGCGTGGGGACACCACTGGCTGTGGCTGGTGTCGCTGTTGGCCGTCGCGCTGGATCGGATCGCCCGCAGTGCCGGGGCGGCGCGCTGCACCTGGGTGGTAACCACGGTGGCGGTCTACGCCGTTGCCTTCATGTGGTTCAACGCCTGGCTCTATCGCGCATCGCTGCGGATTCAATCGCACTATCCGACCTACATTCAGGCCTTGGATGCCGCCATCGACCAGATGGCTCGATTCGATAAGCTGCTCATCGTTGCCACACACCCGCTCCTGTTCTTGGTCGTTGCCGCCACGACGATCGCGACGCGCGGGCTCACCCCAGCAGGCGAGAAGAGCGAGCCTCCCCAACTGTCTAGTGGCTGACGTGGTGGCGGTCCTGGAGCTTTCCGTAGAGCAAGCTCGATGGTGGCTTGGTGTTGTCCCCCAGTCGTTCTCCGGTCTATTGTGAGGCCGTGTCCAAGGCGCCGCACCGCCCGAGTGGCGGGGTGGCCGAGTTCGGCGCACTGCTGGCGCTGCTACACGACGCTGCTGACCGGTTTCGAACGGTTCAAGCGACCTACCGTGTCTGGCGCCACGAAGAGCGCCTACTGGCGGCGTTCCGCGCCGACGCCGAGGAGCAGAAACAGCGCGGCGCTTCCATCAGCAGCACCTCCGCCGTCGGCAGTGGCGATACCGAAGCCCCAGAGACCGAAGAGACGGTGCACATCTGGCGCGACGGCTCACGATTCCGCGAAGAGCACCACGGCGGCCGCCGCGACGGCTACTACGGCGTCGCTGACGGTCCGCTGTGGTGGTTCTGGGACGCGCACATGGGCGCCATGAGCAACCAAGACGATCCGAGTGTCGGCAGCGGCGTCGGACAGCAGCTGGAGATCATGCTCAATCCCACACCGCTGCTCAACTCGCTGCGCTTCCGCGTGACCGGCAACGCCCAGGTTGCCGGCAAAGCCACGATCACCGCTCACGCCACCGCGCGCCCACACGATCCACGCCACACGGTGTTCCGCGGGCTTCACGAGCTCGGCACCGGCGCCCACCACTACCAGCTCGAGGTCGACCAGGAACGCGGAGTGCTACTCGCCGCCACCGCGATCCGCGACGAGCAGCCATTCCACCAGATCACCACGCTCGCGATCCGCTTCGACGAGCCGATCCCCGCCGGCGTCTTCCAATTCGCGCCACCGCAAGGCGAACAGATCCAGCCCACCCGAGATCGCCGCCGGCTGCAGCGCCTCACGGTCACCGAAGCCCAACAACGTGTCCCTTTCACGATTTTCGTGCCAGAGCGCGTGACCGCGAGCTGGCGTGTGCACTGCGTGCTCGTTGAAGCCTCGCAGCGGCCACCAGCGCCGGCGCAAGTCTCGCTGAGCTACTACTCCGACGACGGGCACCAGAGCGTAACCATCTCGCAGATGACCGCGGCTGATGCTTCCCAGCAGTACGGGCACATGACCGCAGATAAGAACTGGCAAGAGGCAGCCCACGGTGAGCTGCCGGTCAGGGTTAGACCAGCCGAATGGTCTCAGGCCCAGGCATATCTCGAACGCGACGGAACGTTCGTATTCCTCGTCTCAGACAACCTCACAGGCGACCACCTCGCCACGATCGCGGCCGGCCTCAGACCCGCACCGAGCGCCGGCAGCATCTAACGAAACCGACGCCGCACGGCCGGACTCACCTATGACCTTGTCCCTGCTTGGAGGCGGTTTGATCGCTGCGCCGCTACCATGGGATCCCTGGCAATCAATTCCGCCGGGGCGACGGAGCCCACGCAAATCCGCGGATTGACGGTGGATGTCTCGGCCAGCGAAATATTCACCTATTCCCCATCTTTCGTGAGGATAGTTATGTGCGACGGACTATTTTCGGGCTTCAGTGAATTCGGGTGGGATGAGGCGCCCTGGGACGCTGAACCGACCTTCACTGCTGATGAGTTGCAGATCTTGTTGAACCCGGCGTTGTCGGTGGCTGAGGCCGCTGATCGCGTGGGGTGTGTCGAGCACGACGTTATCCGGCTGCGTCGAACAGCCTGAGCCCGCGTCGCCGGGCGCGGCCATCACGTGAGGGCCCGGCGCCGGCGGTTCAAGGGTTCGGTTTGCGAGTGCCGAATCATCGCGGCGTCGTAGCTGACGGGCTCGAATCGTCGTCAAACCCAAGTCGCGCGGTAAGGGCCTCGTGCAGGCCGGTACCCGTGTTATCTCCCACCCAGGCGACGTATCCATCGGGGCGAACCAGGACGGCTTCGGGGGCTGCTGTGTGGCCCAGAACGGGAAGTTCCCACGGTCCGCCGTATTCGGCGTCGACGGCTTTCATTCGATGTGCCCATGGGACGATGTCGAAAGCCCAAGGCTTGCCAAGGTTTAGAAGTACCGGGCGGGCGTCGTGGAGAAGTGTGAATGTTCGCAGTGGACCAGCGGGGGTGAGTAGGTCGATATCGGGCATGCGGCGCCCGAGTAGGGGGTGTCCCTCACCGAGGTCGTAGTGGATATCAAGACCGGTCATCATCGCGGCGATTCGCTTGCGCGGCTCGTCCATGCTCAGTAGCTCAGACATGGTGTCGCGCAACGCGTCGACACGTTCGCCTGGGCCGTTGAGCGCGGTTTGGGCCATGGTGTTGTGCAACACGCTGGCGGCGACCGGGTGCCGCTCAGCATGGTAGGTGTCCAGCAAGCTTTCCGGTGTCGCGTTGATGACCTGGGCTAGTTTCCAGCCCAGATTCACCGCGTCCTGGATGCCGGTGTTGAGGCCTTGCCCGCCGATCGGGAAGTGCACATGTGCGGCGTCGCCGGCTACCAGAACACGCCTGTCGCGGTAGGACGTCGCCTGTCGCGTCACATCGGTGAACCGGGAAACCCACGTGGCACCGCGTATTCCATAGTCGGTGCCACGCACGGCGATAAGCGCGTCCCGCAGTTCACTCAAGGTGGGCTCACCGGCGGCTGTCCCGACGTGCGGTTCGGCCACCATGACCCGTACCGGGCCCGGATCTTCGAGCTTGAAGAATGAGCAAAACCCAGGATCGCGGTGCATGCCCCAGGGCGGCTCCTCGTCCATCTCGACATCGGCGACCAAGCAACTCGTCGACGGATCCCATCCCGCGAATTCGATGCCGGCGGCCTTGCGGATGACGCTGCGCCCTCCGTCGCACCCGACGACGTATGACGCGCGCAGCGGTGGGGTATCGCAGAGTTCAACGTCGACGCCGGTGTCGTCTTGTGCGACACCGCTCACCTGCCGTCCGCGATAGATCGGCACCCCGAGTTCGCTGACCCAGTCGGCCAGGGTGTGCTCGATGCGGTACTGCGGCAGCCCCAACCCGTAGTTGTGCCGGGTGGGCAAGTCGCTGATGTCGACAAAGATCCCGGAGTAGTGACCGATTTGACCTTGCCACCCTTGGGAAAGGAACCGATCCACGATTCCGCGCTGGTCGAGGACCTCGAGTGTGCGCGATGTCATCCCACCCGCGCGCGAGCCGATCAGCTCATCGCTGGTGCTGCGGCGCTCGACGATCGCAACGTCGATTCCTGCTAGCGCTAACTCGCCGGCCAGCATCAGCCCGGTCGGGCCTGCTCCGGCAATGACTACCGCGTGGTCGGCCATATGCCCCTTCTGTCCCGAAAGTCTGGTTACGGGTGGCGATTCAGGACCTGTTCGACGGCGCGCACAAGTGGGGCGCCGTCGCAGTGTCCGGTTGGGTTGCGCCAGGCGACGTACCCGTCGGGGCGCACGAGGACCGCCCCGTCGTGGCCGATCTCGTACCGGTCGAAGAACGCGTTGTTGGGATCGGCTAGGCCGGGATCGCCGATGGCATAGCTGGCGATGGGCACTCCGAGCCGAGCGGCATTGGCGGCGGCCTGTCGCCAGATCTGCCCACCTGCGCCGGTGAGTACGGTGAAGCCGGCGCCGAATAGGTCGAGCGTCGAGACCGGTTCCCCCTCGTTGCCCAGCCATGTATGCGGGGCCCGGCAGCCTGGCGTCGCGCAGGGCGTGTAGTCGGTGTAGCTGTCTTCGACGTCGGGAGGTGTTGTGCCGTCGTCGATTACGGCGGCTGACCGATACGCGGTGCCGAATTCGACGCCGAGGTGATTGCCGTAGCGTCGGGTCTCGCGCAGGAGTTCCTCGGGGCTGAGGTCGCTGCCGGCTGGGTTGTAGGCCGCCGCGGCGATACGCCCGACATTGCGGTAGTTCTGCAAAGACTGGGCGATCATGGTGATCGCGGGCCCTCGACGCTCGTCGTCGTAGGTCTGCAGCAACGACCAGCCGGCCAGACCGCGCACGCATAGCGCCAGCTTCCACATGGCGTTGTGCATGCCCTGCAATCCGGTATTGAGGCCCAGCCCCCCGGTGGGCGGGAACTGGTGGGCGGCATCGCCACACAACACCACACGTCCCTGGACGAGACGGTCGGCGACCGTGGCGTTCATCTGCCACAGCCCCACGCCTTTGACCTCAACGTCGAGGTCGGGCACACCGACCGCGCCGCGAACCCACCGCCGCACCCGCTCGTCGTCCCAGAGCTCGCGCACCCACTCGTCGGGCTGCACCCCGATCTGGCACAGCCAGCGGCCGCCGGCGTCGAGTGGTTGCAACGCTCCGACGGCCTCGGAGTTGGCGACGAAGAACAACACGGCGCGGTGATCTCCGACATGGCGTTCGATATCGCTACGGAAGTAACAGTTGACGAAATGATGCAGGGCCCGTGCGCCATTGAGGACAATGCCAAGTTGGGTGCGCACGGTGCTGTGGACACCATCGGCGGCAACCAGCGCTTCCCCAGCCAGCGTGTAGGTGTCTTCGGTCGCGGTGACGCGGACCGCCACGGCCGCTTCGGTGTCGTGGTCGCCGGCCCCGGACAGCACGTCGGTGACCTGATGACCGAACCGCAGATCGACGAGTCCGGTCGCCTGCGCTGCGTCCCGCAGGATGGCTTCGATCAGGTCCTGCGACGACATAATCGGCTGTGCCGGGCTAATTGTCGGGCCGGGACCTTCGAAACCTTGGGTCTCGATCTGAGCGCCTTGTCGGCCGGCAACCGTGTACATGAACCTGATCGGGCTCTTCCAGCCCGGCGGGGTATCGATCCCGCGCAGCCGGCGATACACCGCGCTCCCCCATCCTCGGGCGAGCTCCATGGTCCGCGTGTTCAGGTTGCGGGTCTTGGGATGCCAGGAGGTCGAATCATGTTGCTCGACAACCACGCTGGGAACATGGAATCGGGCGAGCTCGAGGGCGGCGGCGAGGCCAACGGGGCCGCCGCCGACAATGATCACCGGTTTGTGCGGCATGGTTGAGTCCACCTCTGTGTCCGAAGTCATCCGCGGTTTAGGTGTTGGCGGGCGTGGTGGTGCCTGCGCCGCGGCGGCGAGCCAGGACGAGGTCGTGGCGCTCGACCGGGAGGGTGGGTTCGTCAAGGCCTTCGATCACGAAGCCAGCGTCGGTGATCATCGCCCGATCGGCGTGGCCGGGCTGTCCTTGGCTGGTGAGGTAGTCGCCGAGAAACATCGAATTGGCCAGGTGCAAGGCCAGTGGTTGCAGGGTGCGCAGATGTATTTCGCGGCCGCCCGCGACGCGAACTTCGATGTCGGGGAAGGCGAACCGGAACATCGCCAGGATGCGCAGGCAGCGTTGCGGAGTCAGTTCCCAATGCCCACCCAATGGGGTGCCCTCGAACGGGATAAGGAAGTTCACCGGCACCGAATCGGGCTCGAGTTCACGCAACGCCAGTGCGACATCGACAATGTCAGCATCGGATTCACCCATCCCGACGATCGCCCCCGAGCACGGCGATAGCCCAGCAGTTTTCGCTTTGCCCACGGTGGCGGCCCGGTCGTCAAACGTGTGGGTTGAGCAGATCCGCGCGTAGTTGTCGGCGCTGGTGTTGAGGTTGTGGTTGTAGGCATCGGCGCCCGCCTCGCGCAGCCGCTCGGCTTGCCCCTGCTTGAGCAGCCCCAGGCAGACACACACCTCCACGTGCGGCGCGGAGGTTTTGATCGCGGCGATCGTGTCGGCGACACGATCGATATCACGATCGCCGGGCCCGCGGCCGGCGGCAACCAGGCAGATGCGTTTGGCGCCGGCATCGATCGCGCACTGCGCGTGCCGGGCGGCCTCGTCGGTGTTGATCCACGAGTACTTGAGGATTTCAGCGCTCGACCCGAGCCGTTGCGAGCAATAGCCGCAATCCTCCGGGCACATCCCAGATTTCATGTTCACCAAGTAGTTCAGCTTGACCCGCCGGCCGAAAAACCTGCGGCGCACCCGTGCCGCAGCGGCGACCACATCGAGCAGATCGCCATCACCGCTGGCCAACACCGCCAGCAAATCATCACGATCGACACGCCGCCCCTGCAACGCCATGCCGGTGATCGCCGACAATCGCTGCCCGAACCCTGTATCCGGCACCGACGCTGGTTCATGCACGAGCTTCTCCCTCTCCGTTGTCCAATCAATCCCGTGGGCCGACGGACATGCGGGCTATCGACCCCAAAACGAGCTGAGTGACCACCCCCAACGCGAAGGGGTTTTCAAGCCCATGACGAGCGACCGTACACCAAAGTTAAGAAAAGTAAGAGAAACCTAAGGTAACAGTAAGACATGTTGAGGAGCGCAGGGCGATAGCAGCGCTGCAAAAGTAGATAAACGAGTATGCAGAATATGGCTACAGATACGACGACGATCCGGGTGCCGATCCCGACCCGCGACAAGCTCGCCGCACAGGCTCGCCAGCGGGGCATCTCCATCGCAGCTCTCCTCGAGGAACTGTCCGACCAGGCAGAACGACAGGCCGCATTCGCAGCAGAACGCACGGCCACCCTGGCCGACGCCGAAATGGCAGACACCCAGAACGAGGACCGCGATTGGGACGCCACCGCAGGTGACGGCATTGAGTGATCCCCGGCGCGGAGAGCTTTGGCTCGCTGTATGTCGGGCAGTGCGTGGCATCACCAAGAGTCGACTGATCCGACCGCTGGGTACGTTGAAGCCAGAGACGATGCGCGAAGTCGAACGCGCCCTAGCCATGGTTCTGGGCATCACCTAAACACACCCACCGCCAGGACGCGGCTCACCTACCCTGACTGTCGTGACAAGCGCCGTTCCGGCCACGCAAACACCAGACCCAACCCAAGCCGCGCAGTGGACGCCGCAGCAAAAACTAGGCTTCCGACTGCTTTTCACCATCGGCGGCGGCATGCTGATCGTCCTCGGCGGTGCGATCCTGCTCGTCACCGTGGACGCCAGTGTCGTGAACGCCAACACGGGCCACTACCCACTCGAACCACTGATCTGGCCGTTCGCACAAATCGGCAGCTACCTGACTCAAGGCCACGGAGTCGAGATCACCAAGTCCGCCGGCTCAGACATGTTGTGGTTCTGGTGTTTCCATCTCGGCTGGATTGTCGTGGCCCTGCCAATCACCGCAGTGTGGACACTGCTTGATCGGCGGCGCCCTGACTACCGACGCCTGGCCGCCTCACTAATCGTGTTCTCCCGCTTCGGACTGGCGCTGGTGATGATCTACTACGGGACGGGCAAGGTGATCCCCGTCCAAATGGGATTCATGGCCCTGCCCCATCACCAGCTGCAATTGATGGGCGACACCCGCCTCTTCCAGACACTCTGGGGCTTCATGGCCGCCTCCGAGCCCTACTCGGTCGCCACCGGGCTCATCGAAGTCACCTCGGGAATCCTGCTGCTGTGGAACCGCACGTGGCTACTCGGGGCACTCGGATCAGTGATCGCCACCGCGCAGATCTTCTTGCTGAACATGACCTACGACGTGCCGGTCAAGCTGGTCGCCGGCGAATTATTCACGGTAGCCATCGGTATCACCGCGCCCTACTGGCCGAACCTGGCGCGCGTGGTATTCAACCGCGGCCACACCCGCCCGGTTGCGCACTGGCTACCACTTGGGGCCGAAAGACGCTGGCTGCGGAGAACCGGCGCGGTCGCCAAGTTCGGCGTCGCCGGGATCTTGCTGGCGGTCAGCGCAGTTGGGGGCGCCATGATGTACACCGCCTATCACACCCCCACCTCAACCCTCGACGGAATTTGGCGCGCAACATCATTCACCATCGACGGGCGCCAAGCAACGCTCAACCAAAACGATCCGCAGCCATGGGCCAACGTCGCGATCACCGACCGCAACAAGGCGCCACTGGCCGTGGCCAGGTTCACCAGCCAGGTCCCAGCCGGCTACACCACCACCTGGTTACTCAAGGTCGACGGCGACCACCTCGACTTACGCAAACCCGAGCCCGATTCAGCCCACATCGTGCTGCGCGCGACCCAGCCAGACACCGACCACCTGGTGCTCACCGGCAAGCTGGACGGCAAGCAAATCCAGGGCACATTCGAGCGCCGGTTCATGGAACGCAGCACATCGCGATTCCGACTCATCAGCCCACCCATACCCTTGGATGCGGTGCGCTAGCCCTCAGCGTGGACCAAGGCCAACTCCGTTGTCCGCCTGGGAATCCTAATACCGCCTGCGAACAACACAACCTCACCGTCATATCCCCGTGATGGCGGCTCTAACGGCGGTTGGCGGCTATTTCCCGGAGAGTGGGTAGTACGCGTTGGTCTTTCGGACGGTTGGCCGCCTGTTTAGATCGGATCACATCGCTCAGCGAGGCGATTTCCACTGTGGTGTCATAGATTTCGGCTGAGGTAGCGTCGCGGTGCAGGTCTCGGTAACCATCGGTGCCCGAAGGTTGGAATGCGATGTCGAGATCGCCAGCCTTAGTGACGAGATTCCACGTCCGGGCTGCGGCCAAACCGTCTGCGTCGCAAGCGAAAGGCAGGCCCTCGGGCACGGATTCGGTACGAATCTTGGCATTGAGCTCGCGTAGAGCGGCAGCCAGACGGGTGAGGTTGGCGTGCGTGTCCTCAGGCGTGATGTCGGCGTCCTCCGTGGGAAACGGGGAACCGTGATACACCGCAGCAAGGCCGCCGATCAGCACGTAGATCACTTTGTGGCGCTGGAGCACGTCGAACAGTTTTTCCAGATCGAGTTCCACCTCAGGCATCGCGCAGCTTCCTGAGCTGGTGTGCCAACCGTGAGTGCCGGTCGAGCCGTTGCTGCCCTGACAGATGAGCAAGGCGGGCAGCCTGCGCCAGGTCACTGTCGTCGCGATCCACGAGGTGCAACTCGAGGTCCAGCCCGCACAGTCGTACCAACCGGAGCACGTCATCGAGACTGACGGCAGTAGATCCCGATTCCCATCGGGCTACGGCCGGTTGCGCGGTGCCGGCACGAGCGGCGAGCTCGGCCTGGGTGAGCCTGGCCCGCCGACGTGCTTCGCGAATCAGATCTCCACCGAACGAACCCATGTCTTGAGTATAACAGATCTGTTATATGGTCCTTGCGGGGCTTCCGCCGCAGAGGATCACACCTCGGGCACCGATTTACTTTGCCGCGCCGGCCTTTTCGAGCGGCACACGTGTTTAGCTTGCGCATCTCGCGATCGAAAGCCTCGGTCAAGGTTGGCCACATCGCCCTCGGCGTGCCCGGATCCGCCAACTGGCCGGGCTCGAAATGTGATGGCCGCTGATCGGCAGCGGACCCGAACTGTTTGCCGGGCCCGGGCCGGCCTCAAAACTAAGTGCAAGCTCGTGGGTGGAGTCTTTACCATCGTGCAGTGATCACGGGAGTCGGCCGGGGGTTGAGGGCCTGGATGGGTGCGGTCGCGGACCGACCCGCGTTGGCCACGGCCCTGGGTGCGGTTGGAGTGTCGTCGTCGGGTCTGTTCGTGGCCTTGTCGAACACGTCGCCGGGTACGGCGTCGTTCTATCGCTGTGTTTTCGCTCTGCCCTTGCTTGCGCCGTTGGCCATCGTTGAACGGCAGAGGCGCGGAGCACCCACGGCGCATCAACACGGGTGGGCTGCTGCTGCCGGCGTTTTGTTCGCGGCGGACACTTTGTTGTGGACCCAAGCGATTTATGAGGTCGGTGTCGGGTTGTCCGCGGTCCTCGTCAACACCCAGGTCGTCATGGTGCCTTTGCTTGCCCGGCTTATCGACCGCGAGTCGCTGAGCATACGGTTCTTTGTCCTGTTGCCCGTCGTCGCTGTTGGCGCTGTGCTCACCGGAGGTCTCTTCGAGACCGGCGTGACCGGGTCTGCGCCTATTGCGGGGACGGTGCATTCCGCATTGGCAGCCTTGTGCTACTCGGTGTTCTTGTTCCTGCTTCGACGCGGCGGCCCGAACCGACCGCCGGTCCAGTCGTACGTGACGATCATGGTGTCGGCCGCCGTGGCTGCACTGATCGGCGGTGCACTGTGGGGCGGCGTTAGCCTGGCCCCTGGTTGGGGGCCGACGGGATGGCTTGTGTTGACGGCGATCTGCGGTCAAGTGCTGGGCTGGTTGCTCGTCGCACTCGGCAGCCCGTCACTGCGAGTCGAAGTCAGCTCGCCACTGTTGCTGCTGACGCCGGTTGGTGCCCTGGTGCTCGCCGCAGCGGTCCTCGCGCAGATGCCTTCGGTCCTGCAGGTGCTCGGATGCATCCTGATCCTGGGAAGCGCCTACTTCATCACCGTGGGTCGTTCGGGAGGTGGGCCAGATCGGGCAGTCACGGTCCGGCTTTCCGCTGTGGAAGACACGAAAGGCCAGGCTCGGCAACGTGATTAGTCATCTGCGGCCCGGTTCTCCTTGGCGAGAAGTTGGCGGCGCTGGCGGGTGCGGTGGGAGTCGCCGGTGAGGGTGAGGACTTCGGCCCTCTTACCAGGCGTCAAGCCCCGCACGCCAATCCCCCTGCGCGGCACACGGTTCCCACAATCGCTGTGGGTCAGTTTGATTTACGCGGTGTGCTGGCGCATCAAAGGTGCTCCATGAGGCGGTTCATTTCCCCCGCCTCGAGATAGCTGGCCTCATGCGTCGGGTAATTCGGGCGCGGCTCAGGCAGCCGGATGTGAATGTGCCCGATGGCCGTAATGAATGCTGGGCCAGGCCAGTGACGATGTGCCAGCGCATCGGGTAGTGAGTGGAATTTGGGTAGTAGGTGCGACATGACGGATGCTTTCAGATTATTCGAGTGGCTCCTACCGAAGTCACGGCTATTAAACACATGTTAGATAGCACTAATGACGTTGGCAATGCGCACGCTGCCGTGCCGTGCATCATCGCGCAGTCGTATCGCTGCTCAACACAGGTGATCGCCCAATGCCGCTGACGGTCGAGACCGCAGTCTTAGGCGACAGCCGCGGCCGGACTCAGCGGAACACCCGCCAAACGCTCGTAGCGTAGTACGCGAAACACGAATAGCTAAGCAGTACCGGGCCGTGCTGATCGCGAAAGGTCGGCCGGGTTTAGAACTTGTAGCGCACGAGGGTGGTGCCGATCATTCGGGACACCGCTGCGCTGGGGGCGGCTAGGCGCGACGTCAGCCGCATGACAAAGGGGAGTTCGGCGACCTCGGGTGCTCGTGTGAGGAAGATTTCCTCGGCCAGCTTGAGGCCTGCAACCCAGCGTTCGAGTTGGCGAGGGTCGTTGAACCCGGGGTTGACCACCCCGGCGCGGATCGCGGCCAGGCTGCCCAAATGCTGAGTCGCCCAGACCGCCCCTGTGGTGTAGAGATTGAACGCAATTTCGCCGCTGGGGAAGTGGCTGGTGAGTCGATTCAGCAGCGACACGAAATCGTCCTGGCGTAGGAACGCGACCAGGCCATCGGCGACGATTACGGCCGGTCGGTCGGCGGGGACCTCGTCGAGCCAGTTCGGATCGGTCAGGTCAGCACCGATGCTGTGCACGCTGACCTGCGCCGGCAGTAGCTGGCGACGGAGGTCGACGATCTGCGGGAAGTCGACGTCGTACCAGCCGACCGTGGACGGCGGGGTGACCCGCAATATCCGGCTGTCCAGACCCGCGCCCAGATCCAGCACGACCGCGTCCGGGTGGCGGTCGACGAAGCAGCTCACCACCTCGTCAAGTCGCTTGGCCCGCACCGCGATATCGAAGACCTTCGTCCTTGCGTCTCGGAGCTTCGTGGTCAGTGAGGGGAACTTGGCGAGGTCGTAGCCGGTTTCACCAAGGATCTGGTCGGCCATCGTGTCGCCGAGGAACGGATGCGGCAAGCGGCTGTCGAGCGCCCTGCCACCCAGTGTGAGAAATAGGCTCTCCTGCGCTGGCGTGAACGCTGGCATCGTGATGCCCATGTTGTTCAGTCCTCCTTCTGTGGTGGACGCGCAGCCGGCCACGCGTCCTGGGCGGTTTTCGGGAGTGTGTCGTCGGTGTAGAGCCCGCGGGTGTAGAGCTCAAAGGTTGGCACTGCCATGCGCTGTAGCACCTCGGGACCGAAGTGCTCATGGCCGAGCGCACGCGCCAAAGGGGGCCCCATCGTCAATAGGCCAAGGGTGACAAGGAGATTCAGGACCGCCAGAGCCCGTGGATCCGAGGACGGCCGCATGACGCCGTCGGCGGCGCCGGTCCTAAAGATTGCCTCGGATTCCTCCACCATCGTGTCGACGAACATGCCGGCGGCCGGCACGTCGTCCTGGATCGCCCGGGCCATGTATTGCACCTGGAGCCGATACTCCTCGGGGTTCGACAGGTAGATGCCGAGGAGATCCTGCATTCCAGTGGGACGCCCCGCGGTGCGGGCCCGCCCGACAAGGACGTCCAGCACGTACTCGTCACAGGCGGCCCGAAGCCCGTCCTTGCTGCCGAAATGGTGAAAGATCAACGCCTCGCTGACGCCTGCCGCTGTCGCAATGGCACGCAGATTCACCTTCTGGAAACCGTCGCGCGCAAAGCAAGCCACGGCCGCGTTGCGGATCCTAGCCTTGGCTGTCAGGTCCACTGAGCGCACAATCAGTATCCTAAGTCTGTACTCAGTACGTGGCAAGGAAGAGTCGACAAGCAGATAGCACGGCGCCGCCGCATTTAGCGAGTGCCCGCTCAGCGCGCTTGCGGCGGGGCGCATAACGGGCCCCCAGGAAATGAACCGTTCCGTGAGACAAATCAGGTTGGAATCGCCGTGAGACAGTTCAGAGAACCAAAGATCAGCGCACGCGGAACACCGGTTTGGAGCAACGCCGCGAATACCGTCGCCGCGGAGCGTGGATGAACTACGGGCCCCAGGCGCACGAGTTGGCCGAGGCTAAGGCAGAACACCCGTGGTTGAAAGACGTTCCGGGGCATTGTTTGCAGCAGACGCTGATGGACCTGGATCGGGCGTGCCGTGAGCACGGTACTTTTCGGGTGCGGTGGCGCTCTAGTCGGCGGTGGGCTCCGTCGTTCCGGTTTCCGGAGGGCAACAAAATGGCACTGGAGCGGCTCAACCGCCGGCATGCCCGGGTCAAGCTGCCCAAGCTGGGCTGGGTCAAGTTCCGGCAGACGCGCAGCCTGCGAGCCGAAACCATCCGCTCGGCCACCCTCGCACGCGAGGCCCAGCACTGGTATGTGTCGCTGCTCGTCGACGACGGGATCGCCACACCGTCAGCACATGCGGTGCCGGGGTCTGCGGTGGGTGTGGACCGTGGCGTCGTGGTAGCAGTGGCCACCAGTACCGGCGAACCGCTCGACCGAGCCTTCGTCACTGAGGGAGAGCGATGTCGCGCGCTTCGGTTGCAGCGCAAGCTGTCCCGCAGTGCGAAGGGTTCAGCCAACCGGGGTAAGACTCGGGTAGCGCTGGCGCGGGTGCGGTCCCGTGAACGGTATCGGCGGCAAGACTTCTGCGCCCAGACCGCACACCAGCTCGCGCAGACCAATGCGCTGGTGGTGTTGGAGAAACTGCCAGCCAGGACCATGACCCGCCGTGCCGGGCCAGTTGAGGATCCGAACAACCCCGGCCACTACCTCCCCAACGGGGCGGCGGCCAAGTCCGGCTTGAACCGGGCCATCCTGGGCAAGGCGTGGCATCGGTTCGAGTTGGCGTTGAATTCTGTGTCCCGCTACACCGGGACCATCGTGGTGAAAGTTCCGGCAGCGTTCACATCGCAACGCTGTTCGGCGTGTGGGCATGTGGACCCGAAATCCCGTGAGAGCCAAGCGGTCTTCCGGTGCACGGCATGCTCACGTCCCGCCGAGCACGCAGATGTCAACGCCGCCAAAAACATATTGGCCGCAGGGCTTGCGGTCACCGCCTGCCGAGAATCTGCAGCACCCGCGGGTGCTGCACTGACGTCGACGCAGGAACCAGCAGGAAACCGCGAGGAACTACTGCTCCAACCCCACTCGGCTACCGCAGCATGAGTGGGGTTGGAATCCCCCGGCTTCAGCCGTGGGGAGGACGTCAACATCGGTGGGCGTAGCCGTGGCATTAGCGCAAGTACTCAGGTTAGCTTTGGTGGGTGAGTATTGGGGGGTTTGTGGCTGGGGTTGATCGGCTGCTGACTCGTGCGCATGACCTTTATCCGGCGGGTGGCGACGGCGGGCAGTTGCCGACGTCTGGGGGTGCGTCGGTGCCGGCGTCACCTGAGGGTGTGAGCGGATTGCGGGGAGGTGTCACGAAGGCGGCTGGTGCGTATCAGCAGGCGCGCAGCGGTGCTGCGGGGCTGGATGAGCAGTTGCAGCAGGCGGCCGGCCAGGGTGCCACGATCGGGCAGCAAGGCCGGATGGCGTCGGGGTTGATTCGTGACCAGGCTCGTGCGACAGCGGCCGCGCTGATGCCGATGGCCAAGTCGCCGGCGGGCGCGCAGCTGATGATGGCCGCGATGGACCAGCAGCTGTCCGCGATGCAGGGCCAGCTACAGTCGACCAAGGGCCAATACCAGGCGGTGTCGGCGACATTGCAGCAGGCAGCCACCGGCTACCAAACCCTCTCCACCGGCACCAAAGACTCCCCCGCTGACCCGACGATTCGTGCGGCGGGCTGGAGGCCGGGCGAGCCGGTGCCGGCCTCCCCCGCCTCGCCGGGTTTGCCTCCTGTGGCAACCGACCCCCGTAACCCGTTCATCGGCGACCCCCGCTTCGGGTACTGGAAGGACTATGTGCCTCCGCCCTACACGGGTTCGACACCGCCCCCACCGACCAAACAGCACGTGCCCTGGGTCGACGGCCCGGAGGGCGGACCCACCGGCTTCTACACACCAGGCAGGACCTGGATCGGCGACAACGATGCCCCGTTCGCGTCCTATCAGCAGCAGTACAAGTTCCGCATCGCGGGCGAGGACCTCACCTCCTACACTCAGGTCGGGCCGACTGGACAAATGCAGCGCTGGGTGGCCTACACCTATGAGGCCCAGGAATTCCAGAACATCCAACTCAATGGTGACATCTGGGCCAAGACGCCAGCCGACGCGAGCCAGGGGACCTTAGGTGGGGTCTCCACCGGCGGCATCGGAGGAATCTCGCTGCCACCAAAGATCGGGCCGTGGCAGCCCATCACTCCTGCACAAATCGCTGTCTTATCAGCGGCCAACCCAACCGTGCAGTACTACATGCCCGACCCTTGTGGGCAGCAATTCACGTTTGTCAACGGGACAGCTACCGGCGGTAATGCACCCGGGCCGATCACGCCGAGCATCATTGCGGGTCCGCCGGGCTGATCGGCCGAGCACGCTCTAAGGTTCGCCGTCGACGAGACGAACGAGGTCATGCGACCCTTTTTCGATGCGTTCAGGCCTCGTTTGAACCGTCCAACCTGGTCTTAACGGCGAGGATACGTCAGTGATTTCGTCTCTGCGGATGCTCACCCTCCATCCGGGCGACGACCTGATCAAGCTCGCGGCGAAAGTTGGGTCCGGTGCGTATCCGCATGTAGTCGTCACGGTCTATGGCATAGACCCCAGGAATCGGATCGCTCAGGTGCTGCGTCAGCAGCGACTCGTCGGGCTGGGTATCGAGCTCGCCAGCGTTGAGCCGCCGCTCGAACTCATCGTGGAGTTTCTGTGTGGCGCCCTGTTCGGTGTCGGCGGTGACGTGCCAATCCGACTTCGGGTACCAGGCTTTCCATGACTGATCGCTTTGTTGTTCGAGGCGTGGCCGGACAACGATCACATATTGTGGCGTACTGGTGTCCATAGGTTTCTCCCTTCAGTCTGGCCAGTGGCCGCTGATGTCGGTTGGAGACGTGAAAATGGAAATGGTTCCGTCAGGGAGCAGCTCGCGGCAGGTGAAGCCGCCACCTTCACGATCTCTACACCACACGATGCCCGTGGGTAGAGGTCCTGGGTCGCTACCTATTTTGCCTCCGCTGAAGAGGGGCAGGGCAGTGCCCGGTGAGGTTGATGCGCTGGTGGAGAGGGTTTGGTAGCCGGTGGCTACCTGGCGCAGGGTTGCCGAGACGGTTTGGTTTTGGGTTTTGGTGGTGTGGAGCTGGCCTTGCATCGCCTGTAGGTGCTGGTCCATGGCGGCCATGAGCAGCTGGGCGCCGGCCGGAGATTTGGCCAGCGGTGCTACGGCTGCGGCCACCGCGCGGGCCGAGCTTGTCAAGTTTTTTGTGTAACGTGTTGTGCTCGTTGGGGTTAGAGGTAGGGGTTGATTCGTTCTGGGTAGGCAAGGGCGAGTTGGGCGAGGGCCTGTTTCCAGTTGGTGGTGATCTGTCCTTCGACGAGGCGTCCTTCGGCGGTGCGTTTGGTTCCTAGTCCGAGCCCGCGTTCCTTGGCGCGGTCGCGGGCCCGTTTGTCCTCGATGTTGCAGATCGCCAGCCACAGCAGTTTCACGACCGCCGCGTCGTTGGGGAAATGGCCCCGGTTCTTGGTGATCTTGCGTAGTTGATAGTTCAGCGACTCGATCGAATTGGTCGTGTAGATGACTCTGCGCAACATCGGCGGGAACGCCAGAAACGGGATGAACGCTCCCACGCGTCGTCGAAGACGCGCACGGTGTTCGGGTTGGCTCGACCGACCTCAGAGGCCGCGAACGCCTCTAAGGCCTCCCGGGCCGTCTCGGCATCGCTGGCTTGATACACCGTCTTGAGTGCAGCGGCGACGGTCTTGCGTTGGCTGTAGGACACGAAACGCATCGCCGCCCGTATCAGGTGCACGACGCAGGTCTGCACGAGCGAGTCGGGCCCAGGTCGCCTCGATCGCCTCGGGGAATCCGCTCAGGCCATCGCAGCAGACGATCAGGACATCGGCGACACCGCGATTGGCCAACTCCGCGCACACCCCGGCCCAGAACTTCGCGCCCTCGGTGGCCTGAATCCAAATGCCCAGAACGTGTTTGACGCCCTCCATATCCACACCCACGGCGATGTGAGCGGCCTTGTTGCGTACGTGTGCACCGTCGCGGACCTTCACCACGATCGCGTCGAGGTAGATCACCGGGTAGAACGCTTCGAGCGGTCGACGTTGCCAGGCCAAGACCTCGTCGAGGACCTCGTCGGTGATCTTGGAGATCGTCTCGCGACTGATCTCGGTCCCGATCGTCGAGACCAGGTGATGCTCGATGTCGCGCACGGTCATCCCGCCGGCGTAGAGCGAGACGATCATGTCGTCGAGCCCGCCCACGCGGCGTGAGCCTTTGGGCACCAGCGTGGGAGTGAACGTGCAATCGCGATCACGCGGGATCGCTAGCTCGACGTCACCGACGCTGGTGGCCACCGTCTTGGCAGACGAACCGTTGCGTGAGTTCGGGAACAACGCGGCCTCGGGGTCGCCCTTGTCGTATCCGAGGTGCTCGCTGAGCTCGGCCTGCAGGCCCCGCTCGAGTCCGGCCTTGATCAGCTGCTGGATCAGTCCGTCCTTTCCGTCGAGTTGTACCTCGCCGGCGTCGATCATCGAGTACAGCTCATCAAGGGCGCCCGAGGCCTCCAGGGCCTTCACGCCGGCCTGTTGCGCACGCCGGCGTTCCTCACGGTCAAGCTTCTTATCCACCACGGTCATCAGTGTCTCGGCTTTCAGTCAGGAGCACATCCCCTCACACAAACCATCTGACACGCCCCGCGGGCCTGATCGCGAATCACCCCCGAGCTGGCCCGGCCTTGGGCCCCGATTGCCTCACCCTGCTCGGCGGCGGCCTGCAACTCCCGATCTAAACCCGCAGCACCGGCGCGGGCCTGCTGATAGGAGCCCGCAGCCCGGGTCACACCGGACGGCAACCCGCCCACACCCTCGGGTGAGGCCGGCACCGAACCCTGACCTGAGCTCGGCAACGACGCACCCCCACCACTAGCGGGATACAGGTCATGCGCACGCGACAACATGCGGTCAACCCCCGCCACAAACGCCGCAATACTCACCCACCAAAGCTAACCTGAGCACTTGCGCTAATGCCACGGCTACGCCGCACCCGGACCGGCACGCAGTGGCTGGCTCATGTCGTGGTTTCACCGGTGCTGTGTTTCGCTTTCAACCCGGCACTGACGAGCTCATCGAATTCGCGCGCGGAAAGTCAAGAGACGAGTTCGAGCCCGCCAAGATCTGGTTCCAGCCGGAACATCACCAGCGCTTTGGCGTCCTTAAAGCCCTGCTCCCGCGCGGCCTCGTCCAGCTTGGCGCGCGCCTGCTCGGTCATTCTCATCGTGAACTGAGCCGACATCCTGCGGTTTTCGGAGCCTCTGCGGCTCTTCCGCTGCGGAGCCGCTTCGCTCGGGGTCTTTTGCGGTGCCACGTGACTCGCCCTCCTGCGCCGTGAGCTTTGGTTATGTATCTATTAAATGCATCATGTCCATAGTAAGGGCTCCCGCGTCCTTGCGCGGTATTCCGCGCAGGCGAGTGTCGCGGGTCTTGATGCTCTTATTACAGTCATTTTCGCACGCCAACACTAGTGCCTTATGTCCCCCGCACGACGTACACTGAGCGCTTGCAGGTGCGTCGCTGAAAGGACCCGCTCTCATGGCGATGGGCAGCCGTCCCGAACGTGGGCGACCTGTCACCGGAGCACCGGAGGCTGCGCGGATTTTGGGGCGCGATGTCCGCACGGTGCGCCGCATGATCGAATCGGGCGTACTTGAGGGCGGAACATCGACCGGCGGCCAGCGTCGTCAGTGGTTCGTCTACACCGACCAGCTCACACCTCCAGCGGCGACCGTGAGGTCGGGCGCGCGTACCGAAGGCAGCGAGATCGCCGCGTTGCGCGCGGAGAATGCCGATCTACGGGCACGGGCGCTAGCGGCAGAAGAAGGTGAGCGACTTCTCCTGGCAGGTCAGGCAACATTGCGAGATGCGTTACGCGAAAGCCAGTCCACGCTGGCTGCCATGATCTCGGCGAATGCAAACATGCAACGCGGTGCCGACGGCTACCGTGCGGCTGCCGAGGGCTACCGCACCGCGGCGGACGAGTTCCGCGAGGGCGCGACCGGGTACGTTCAAGCGATTAGCCAAGCGCAGTCCACCATCGGCATGCTCGACGGCGTGCTCGAGCGATACAGCGACACCATCGCCCAACACATCACCCCTGGCCATCCTGGTGCATTGACCACGTAGCCCTCCCCTCTAGTTAGCGACCACAAGGGCAGCACGAGGGCAGCACACATTGG